>JAQQZY010000014.1:23528139-23538145 GCA_030068375.1 Ostorhinchus rueppellii
TATGTTGCTAACAAACAAAGTCAGATGGTAACAAACAAACAAACAAACAAACGCACAGTAAAACATAACCTCCTTGGCGGAGGTAATGAAAATCCGTTTAGCAGCTCAGTTTAATTTAGCAACAAAACACGTTGTGCAAAGTAGTGTACAAGTAAAATAAAAATAAATATAATACATATACACATTAATTCTTTTTTTTTTCTTTTTTTCTTTTTTTTTGCTTAATTCAAGCAAAAAAAAATTGGAACAAGTGAAAATTATAAATAAGAAATAAAATTTTGTAGATCTATCATCTAAAAATAACTTCTATCTCACTGAAAAGTTACTCTTTAGGTGATTCTGTCTTATTTTAAATGTGATGATATATTTTGACTAGAAATGAGAAAAACACACTTGATAAGATTTAGATTTTTGCAGTGTAGTGTAAGTGTAGACAGAAGTCAGGGCCAGAACATTTTATTTGTTATGTTTCTGTCCTCCAACGGACGCCAGACAATCCAAAAACATGCCGATAAGTCCACAGACTGATTGTTTGTCGCCTGTTGTTACCAGTTCATATAAATCAGATTTAACATAACAGTTAGAACAATTGTTTAGGATTTAGTACCCAGTGGGATCATCACACATGCATTAACCTCTGTTCTGATTTTATAGTAAGGATAGAGTCAAGTTCGCTCCGTTTCAAAATAAACTATCACATCTCAGAAGCAAATACTGTACTTTTTGTTCCACTGCCTTTGTCTGACATGTTTACTTATTAGTTTCTTTTCAAATTGCAAGTTTTCATGCACTACCTATCTAGTGAAAATCCCTAAATGTGTTGATTTTTGAACATTTGCGACAAACTTTTTTTTTTTTTGTCATTTCACTCCTTGACGCCCATTGTGGCAAATTTGCATCAAACCGCTTCTGTTCCAAATGACTTGAATTGACCATGACTTTACTCGGACTGTAACCCCTTGACGCCTGAATTTATTTTCATAATTGGAAATAAATTCAGGCGTCAAGGGGTTACGTTTTTATTGGTTTGATCATATTTTCAGTCATTTACAAAAAGGAAAAAAAAGTGAAACAAAACAAAACAACCAACAACTTAAAAACCCAGCCCCCCCAGCACCCCCGCAATTCTTATACGCATACATACACATACAGTATGTACATAAACACAACCTGCACCTTCTCTAACATGTTGTCCCCATAATATGAGCCATAAACATTTGCCATATTTGACTATTTTTATTTGAAACCTTATCCACCCTGGCAGTCATATTTTCACAGGCAGCGAAAACGCTGGCCAATATGCGCTCTTCCAGTTACGCAGAATAATCCTGGCAGCTACAATAAGACCTGCTACTACCAATCCTCACTCTGTTTGCCATAAACTTTTATTTTTTTTCCCACCATTTATGATACAAGATTTTGTGACACACATGGCAACCCCCATACCAACCTAACCTGGATCTCAAAATGCAAAAAACACTCTTTCTTTGACCATAATGTAAACACCTTCCCATATACTAAGGGTCTTTTGCCTGTCTGCATGCATCCGGACCGCTGACCTCTCCATCAGAACTATATCTAGGAAATAACTGATCCATTGTTGCCGTGATAAAGCATCTCATCTCAGTGCCAGCATTTTCTTGGCTGCAGTGTTTGCGATAAACTAAGATGAACTCTTTCTTTATTACCTGAGAAATCACCCTCTTTCTTAAAGCTAAATAACGCCTTCCTGTAATTGACGCCAAGCTCAAAATAGGATTCTTATTGGACATCTTCGCTGGAAACAGATGATCTTATAGAATGTGATGCAGTGCTGTAGATTCCACAGCAGTGATTTACAAAAGTGGGTAAAATGAGTTCAACGTTATACATCTACAGCAGTAAAATATGAAGAAACACACTGATACATCAGTAAAAGTCAGTCTAAAAGTATCTTATATAATAGTAAAACACGAACTTTCTGGACAAACTCCATTTTTCTGATAGCATTTACATAGATCTTCTTCAGGAAGGTTTAACCCTTTCATGCATGAATTTTGAGAACCTTGAGATTTTTGAGTGGTTTTTTTTTATTCCTCTTAAAGGAACACACCACCAGTTTTCCATACTGATCTATGTTCTTCCCCGATCTTAGATGAGTTGATGCATACCAGGAGTGATGATATTACTGCGCAAGTGTAATTCCGCCATACAATGTAGTTATCCATTTTATCCGCTTAGAAAATCACTACGTTTTATTTTGTGTGACCATACTCGGGTCACGTAACCGTATTTAAATAGGGAAAATGTGGAAGTGCTTAGTTGCTTCTATCTTCACACCTGTTTGGACCCGGAGGAAATAATGAGCTATGCTAAGTGCTAACAACGTTGCACCGTGCGCCAGGGCGATTGAGTGCACACACAGAGATAAGAGAGGTATGTATCAGCTTGTATAAGATCAGGGAAAAACATAGATCAGTATGGAAAACCAATGTGTGTTCCTTTAAGGCACGAAAAAAAAAGAAATCAGTGCAATTGAAATGTTTTTAATGCACCTATTTTTTATGGAGTTACAAAAATGTCCACTCAGCTGGACACCATATGTAAAACCTTTAAAGTGAAAAAAAAATTTATTTAAAACCATCATCAGAAAGTGTTTAACTGTGTGAAAGTTTTGAAATAAAAACCTTTTTAATGCAGCTAATTTTATATTTTGTCACATTTTAACATACTCTAATACCAGTTATTACTCACTTCACGGAGATTATATGCCAAAAAGAAAAACTTTTTGTTTTAGAAAACTGTTAATTACAGTCCTGTAACAGTTTGCAATTGATTTACATCCAAACATGTTAGTGTAGAGGAAGTTTATGAAGAACAGCACAGTTTCAGTAATGGTATGAAATAAAAAATAGAATAGCTGTGGAATAGTTGTCCGCTGTAGTGAACACTAAGCATGAAAGGGTTAACCCTAGAGCACTATCGCTGCGTGATTTTCACCCAAGCAAATGTATTTACATGATTTTCAATATGTTGTGTTTGTCTGAGGGTCAAGGAGTCTGTGCCTTCACCAGGGAAGTGTCACATGTCCTAGGAATGGGTGGAGCAAAGACCAAGTTTCAAGTTTTGTTTTGTTTTTGTTTTTTAAGGAATTTTTTGTTCTCGAATTCCAAATGTTTCAGTAATTTTGGAACATTTTTTAGGATCCTACCATGACATTTTTTTTTTCCTTTTGTTACACGTGCCACGGTCGAAAATAAAAGAAAACCACTCTAATTTGTCATGTTGTCATATTTTGATCTATTTTTACCTCCACCAAGGAGTTTGTGCTTTTGCCAGGGTTTGTGGCTTTGTTTGTTTGTTTGTTTGTTTGTTTGTTTGTTTGTTTGTTTGTTTGTTTGTTAGGAACATAACTCAAAAAGTTATGAACGGATTTTGATGAAATTTTCAGGATATGTCCGCTCTGGGTCAAGGAAGAGATGATTAAATTTTGGAGGTGATCTGGATCACTGTCTGGATCCAGGAAATTTTTTTTATAAGGATTATTTATCATTGCAAGATAGGGTATGGCAGCACAGAATTGCATATGAAGTCATTCAGTGCCATCTAGTGGAGGAAAGTACAAACACTACCTTAAAATCAGAGCGGACATATCCTGAAAATTTCATCAAAACCCGTTCATAACTTTTTGAGTAATGTTGCTAACAAACAAACAAACCCTGGAAAAAACATAACCTCCTTGATGGAGATAAAAAAAAAAAAAAAAAAAATTACAAACACTACCTTGGTGGAGGTCTGCCCTCTCTGAGTGCCCAAGAGCCTGTGTCTTCACCAGGGAAGTCTCACATGTCCCAGGAATGGGTGGAGCAAAGACCAAGTTTCCAGTATCATTATTTTTTGTTCTTGAATTCCTAATGTTTCAGTAATTTTGGAGCATTTTTTTAAGGTCCTCCCATGAAATTATTTTTTTCATTTTGTTAGACATGCCACAGTTGAAAATAAAAGAAAACCACTCTAATTTGTCATGTGTTGTCATATTTGGATCTATTTTTATGACAAGTCCTTTTTGTTGGGTATATTATATCAGGTAAAAATCACCTGGCGATAGTGATGGTGTTACTTTTTTAGCAAAAGTGTTCTAGGGTTAGATGTAAAACTTTACCAGTAGCAGAGCCTTTTCAGTGTGATATTGGGATTCTTACTTAACTACTGTAAGGCTTAAGTGAAGCTAATATACCTGCTTATCTTTCTACATGTCACAGAATTGAATCCACCCTGAAAGGACAATGTGACCCCTAATAATTTCTTCATGCAGTGCGTCGTGTACACACCCACTTATGTGATAGGAATAATGGAAATAACAGAACAATAGCAGATCATACCTCACCTACTGCCATCCAGAGCTTTGTGTGCATGTGCTTTTGATGTGACAGTCCTTATTAAAGTCAGAGTATTTCATTTCAAAGGCTTAGGGGCTGGCCTTCAGCATTTCTGTATTTAACGCTCTGTGGACAGACATCCAGGTGAGCAAACACCTCATGGTAGTTGACGCAGATGGAGCTAAAGCTTTGGACCGCTTTGTTCCACAAAAATAGGTTTAGATTACACAACATAACTCTAAAATGTTGTTAACCCCTAGCAGTACTCATGAACCTTTCAACTCTTGAGTTTAAAGATACCTGAGGTCATGTGTAGTTTCAGAGTACTTAGACAGGCTTTCTAAGAGCATGATATGAAACCTACCCGGGGTGCAGGGGGTTTCCATAGCTGTCATGCTTGGGCCTTCCATTGCCAAACTCCATGCTGGTGATAAACGCAGGACCTGTGAAGGAGCCCAACATAATGTTTCTGAAAGTTAGTCCAGGTTTATTCAGTTTAACAATGTTGTCAATATCTTCACTTCAACACAATCAAACTGAAACACCACTCATTAACCTATAACGACCCAGAGCTTCACTTCCAAAGTGAATATTTCTCCATATGTAAGTATTATCCTCTGAATTTTGCTTTTTTTTCAGTGAAGATGGATGGATGGATGGATGGATGGATGGATGGATGGATGCTTTATTCATCTTGAGGGAAATTCAAGCTAGATAAATAATATAAATCAGGTGTTTTCCTATATTTAATTTACAGATCATGTAGATCAGAGGTGTCAAACTCATTTTGGTTCAGGGGCCACATACAGCCTAACATGACATAAAGTGGGCCGGACCAGTGGAATAATATAAACTGGAAAAGCACTCGGAGAGCGCAGACCTCCGCCAAGATAGTGTTTGTATTTTTTTTTCAAGGTAGTGTTTTTTTGTTTGTTTTTTTTAAGGTAGTGTTTGTGCTTTTTTTTAAGGTAGCGTTAGTACTTTCCTCCACTAGATGGTGGTGAATGACCTCATGCCCTATATCACAATGATAAAGAATCTTTTAAAACGTTCCTAGATCCAGACGGTGACTCAAAACGCCTCCAAAATTTAATCATCTCTTCCTTGACCCAGAGTGGACATACCCTGAAAATTTCATCAAAATCCATCCATAACTTTTTGAGTTATATTGCTAACAAACAAACACACAGTAAAACATAACCTCCTTGGTGGATGTAATAATAGGATAAGAACTGATAAATAATGTCAACTCCAAAGTTTTCTCTATGTTTTTGAGTGAAACAAGTCTAATTCTGTACTGAAAATGTTTACATCTGCGAACTGTAATTGAACAAATATAAACAACCTGAAAAAAAGGTTATTCAATTGTTTTGTAAAAGGCTACTCTGTAAATGTAAACATTTTCATGTAATTTTCCCTTTTTCATTATTTATAGGTTTATTATGATAGTATTTTACTAGTCTGACTCACTTTAGATTGAATTGACCTAAAATGATTTTAATATCCTAGATTTTTGATATCTTCAGTGTAATTTTTGCATTTTACAAATTCATCCCAGGGGCCGAATTGGACCCTTTGGCGGGCCGGATTTGGCCCCTGGACCGCATGTTTGACACCCGTGATGTAGACGTTCATAAAAGCTCATGTTAATGTTGAGGGAAAACTGATGAAAAGGTGACTTTTTCTGCAAAGATTTCAATAACTGTACGTAAAACCAAGTGTGTCCATCCACTGTCATTGATCATTGATCCGACTCCATGGGTTTTAATGGTGAATCACTGTTGTAGAAGATGATGGTGTTTCCACGGCAACTACAGAGCCTCTGAATGTCCAAATGGGTCACATCTGATGACCATGAAACGATGAGAAACAGCATTTTACACCAATTATTTACATGTATTAATAGGTTTAGTGGAAGTTTTCGATCAGTAGATGATTTGGTTTACTAGCAGCTGTTTGGGTTAAAACATCTGGTCAAAACCATGAAAACACTAAAACCAGATAAAATGCATGTGTCTGTTTGCACCTGCGTTAAGTCCACAGTGGTTGCCCTGATGGTTTCTGTATTCTCTGCAGCCGGCACGCTGCTCCAGGCTGGGACAGGGCTCTCCACTGTTACTGGGCTGCTGCTCTGTATGACGAACACGGACTCGCACTGAGGGCTGGCAGGGCTTGGCACAGCCGCTCCAAAAGCTCCACTCACTCACAGCGCAGTCCTGAGCTAGATGTTGGCAGATGTTGGGGTAAGGATCATTACTAAAACATATTCTCTGTGGTAGCAAACAGATTATTTAATTGAAAAAACCTCACAGTGGGAACAACAGTGACAGTTTCCCGCTAACAGCGTTGTTAACAGGCTGCATTAATTATAATTTTACTGTGAAACTGTATTCTTGCTAAATCTCCAGGAAATAACTTAAGATCAATGAAGCATTGATTGTGACTTGTAGAATTAGTGTTTTCCGCTTTGGTGCAAGTGGTCTGAGAGCATGCCAAATGAACAACCCATTCAATCAGCAAGTCCTGTGATTTCCTCTTCTGTCGCTCCTTGTGCTTGATAATCAAGCTTTGATGTATAAAGCATGCAGATTTAGTGACTACCGGCCTATCTCACATATTATACGCTCGGCCTGTTTGACTGGAACTGTAATTGCTACAACTGATTGAGAGAATCACATTCCTCAAATATTTGTACTAATTCTATTATGTGGGCCAGTCCCTCAAAATGAGGTTAGGCACCGTGTCCCTAAGGTATTTGGTGAACTGATTATTATTGTACTGTGATGCCAAGACAAAAACTAGAGAAGAAAAATAAATGTTGGCATTGTTCCACTGCACCAGATAGAGGAGGCAGAAAAGAATGCTCGCCAAGCACTGGAGTTTGACAGCACATATCTGTGAAGATGAATGTGCACAAAAAATTCCACATGTATGAGAAATTTTGGAACTCATCCGCCCTTGTCAGCTCAGTGTCATCACGGATACAAGTTGCGGTGAGCACCCTTAGCAAACAGATACAGAGAAGTATTTTTACCTCAGTTTTCTTCCTCTGTGCCATAAAAAGGCAACAGCGAGGTTATCTCATGCAACAGCTTATCTCAGGTTGCTATCTTAAAGTTGAGGTGTGTAAACAGTACCTCCGCTTGTGTTCATCCCTCACCTGGACACTCTGTGAAGTAGTCAAAGCAGCAGTCCTTGGTCCTGACGCAGCCCTTGTCGCAGAAGCATGTGCCATACACTCTGTCCATCCTCCAGTCTGTGGACACACAGCTCAAGTCTCTGCCCCGGCAGCACTGACCTGCACACCCTCCTGACACCAAGTGGTAATTTCCCAAAGACGAAAACACCAGCAACAAACAGGCAAACTCCACAGAAGGTCCCATCATGTCATGTCAGGTTCAGGCCAAAAGCCGGCCACTGAAGCAGAACACTTGCCTTGTGTTTGCCCCAATTTGGGACTTTTCCTCTCTGTGTGCTTTTCTCTATGTGTTTATTAGAACTCTGATCCTACTCTACCTCTGTCATGACCGAGAGAGGGAGAGGTTGGAATCCCAGCCCAGCCCAACCCAGCCAAGACTGTGCTCTGCCACAGGAGCCCTTGTGACCTGGAATTCCTGTGTCCGTCTCCTGTGTCCAGCCCCTCTGTTTCCCTTCCAGGAACAGGTTTGCAGAGCGACCTACAGAGCAGAACACCCTATTCCAGCTCTGATCAGACTTCCATGTCTCTCATGTTCTGTGTGAGCCTGAGTGTGCGTCTCTCTGCCTGTTTCCAGCTGAGCACCTCCCTCCAGTCGATCCCTCACGGGAGGAGACAATGAGCACAAGGGAGGGGTCCACTGGTGCGGTGGTGTGTGTTTTCTTACTTGCTCCTGTTCTTGTTCCCTTGACTCTTTCTCACCTGTGTTCATCTGTGTATTCCTTTTTTTTTTTTTTTTTTTTGCAGATTATTGTGACCCTGATGCCAGTCTTGCCCGGCAGCTCTCTACCATCCCAGACCTCTGAGTCCCGAAAGAAAAGCAGGAATGTGAGCACTTGGCAGGTCTCCAGACAATTGTGCCAGGGGGCCCGCTGAGAATTGTAAAGCCACCCTTTGGCTCTCACCTCTCTGCCTTTTTCCAATCCTCCATACATTTTCTGCACTCTGTCAATTTTTACAGGATTTCCTCTGCTCCCTGTTCCATATATTTAGCTGTGTATTTAAATATTCAGCTATTTATCTCCTTTTATTCCACTTGAATATATAGTGATGGCTGAAAGTGGGATGGTTTGCATTCCACAGGTGAATATTTTCAGTGTCTCTCCTGTCACAGGGGTGTCAAGTAGTGGGACTTTACACTGCAGCGCCTTTGTACTTTACAATATTTGCAGACCAGGGTGAGGACTTAATTTATTACTCTTAGCCCAGACACAGGGAAATGAAAGATGATAGATTCATTTAACGTAGGATATCCTGCTGCAAATTGTCTGTGAAATGTCATACCAAGACTAATCATGCTATGTCATTAGGATAGGGCTTATCAGTCTTAGTTGATTGATGAACAGCACTGTTAGACCATGTCCTACAAGAGAATATAAAGCCTAGAGCTAAATGGTTGTCAAGTAACTGCTAAAAACTGACATGGGTCGAGTTTAGGCAAAACTACAAATGATTTCACGGGACACGCGTAAAAAACAATCACTGTTCCATTTACTTTAAGGTTCTGTAAGGATATCCAAAGAGGGTCATCCCAGTTCCTCATCCATGTCAAGTGAAACAAAGGAGGCCTCTGCAGGGAGCAGTGGCATGTAGGGAGGCCTGCCTGTGCTCACTGCCACAGAAGGAGCTGATATTTGTGATAATCTGGATACTTTGCCTCCGCCGCCTGGCAAAACAGCTTGCAAAGAGCAGAGGGGAGTCTGTTTGGGTCTTTTGATTCTTCCTCTCACTATGGAGTAGGTAGGTCAAGCGGCAATAATAGTCTTCATCTTCACCATAATCATCAGCAGCAGCATCACTGGGCAGCTTGAGGAGCATGTGTCTGAATTAGTGCATATATAAGCTTGATGGACTGAACCCATACTGACCTCAAAAGAGAAGCTACTGCACTTTGTTCTCTGGATTTGAATCTAAACGCAGTCTATTTTCATGTGAAAGATCACGTTCGTTAGGTCTCATCTCGTACTGAAATACCAGTCACGTGATTATTATTTTAAGAATATATATATACACTTGTGCTCATTAAGTTGGAAAATAATATTTTGACCTCTTCTTATGAAATGATTGTGAGAATGTGATTTATTTTTGGTAATTAAAGTGTAATTGGACTCAGTATGTGCTCCTTTCACCAGGTCAAAAGTGATTATTGATGCGTATAAATAGGAATTAAAAGAGGATTGTGTCCGAAACAAAAGGATTACAACTTTATATTCAACAGTGTATGCCATTATTATGGGGTGTTGTAATCATTTTGTCGTCTGTCTGTCCATCCAACTACGTAACCACAATATCTGAAGAATGCGTTTAGATATCTGTATCAAATGTATACCCTGGATGTCTATTGAAAACACTGCTCCACAATTTCTTAACATATCTGCTTCAGACATTAAATGTGCTAAATCTTACATAGTTTAATGAGATGAATCAGAAAACAAATGACCAAAGTGCTGGT
>JAQQZY010000014.1:23565645-23579112 GCA_030068375.1 Ostorhinchus rueppellii
ACATTTTTTTTCTTCTTTTTTACTTATATAGGCGATAGGAACTTCAAATGTAATCTGCAAGATGTCAACAGCGGCTATATTAATGAGACTTATCACTTATTCCTTTTTCAACATTATTCTGAAATATTTTCTCTTCATAGCCGCAATAACGATCTGACCAGAAAGTAAGAGCTTTGATTCCCTGACACGCCCATCAGGAGCTGCAACACATTTCTCCTGCAAAACGTTACAAAACAACGTGATGTAACAGGAAAACGCACCCCGGCATCTCCTATGAAGCACCCAGGGGCGCTTGTTTTTCATATGGGGGCTGTGTGTGTGTGTCTGTATTAGGTATTTTGGCTCTCACATGGTTACGCATAAAAACAATCAGTAATCTGATATTCTTTTAACGTTACATGCATAATTGTATTAATATTGAGTTCAAATCACTGACTGTATATAATTATCAAAATCCAAACCATATAAACTCAATAAATGCATGGATGGACTGGGCCTAAATGAATCATTAGCTATATCAACACTTATAAAAGTAGATGAATATTTGACCGTTACATCTGCTATGATGAATAACGTTATAGAAGAAAATGGAGGGAAAAAAAGTGAAACTAAAAAACAAAAAAACAAAAACGGTGGCTTTTTTAAGGGTATGATACAATCTATGATCTAAATCTTCCCCGGGGATATTAAATTGGACAAAGAAAATCGCAACAGATTAGTGTTGAGTGAAATGTTTCAGGTTACATCACCTTTTAATGTAATGTGTGGAGTCGGTGCTTCAGTGTGACAGGCGCTCCAGCCTCGGTCCTATTGGGTCCAGCATTGATGGGTGGACTGAATAAATAGCGAGTGAGATGCGGTGAGGATGAGTTGAGTGGAGGAGCAGCAGAGGAAGTAGGAGGCACGCTCTGTAGTAGTAGTAGTAGCAGCTGCTCATAATTCATTGCAGGTTTGTGTTGCAGTGGCACCTGGACTCTGACTGAGTTGCATCTTGATTTCGCTCCACTTCCATCCACTCATAAGCTGCGGCCATTCTTGCGTTTTGTCGCCACTTTTGTGCGTTGTTGGCATTTCCTGTCTTTCTAAGTTTTTCGGTGTCGCCCTGCCTATCTGCTGCAAACAGGTTGCAAAAGAAAACCGTCCCTTGCGCTCCCCCTTTTTTTTTTTTTTTTTTTACCTGAAAGAGTTGACTCAGTCTTGCTCAAGATGATGATAATCATTGCGGAGTTCTTCGTGGTTATTCTGAAGGTGCTGTGGGCTTTTGTAACAGCCGGGGCTAAGTGGGTTGTGCGGCCAAAGGAGAAGAGCGTGGCGGGACAGGTGTGCGTGATCACCGGGGCTGGAAGCGGCCTCGGGCGTCTGTTCGCCAAGGAGTTCGCTCGGAGACGGGCGATCTTAGTGTTATGGGACATAAACAGCCAAAGTAACGAAGAAACGGCGGAGATGGTGCGACAGATTTACCACGAACTGGACGCCCCCGTAACTAAAGACGGTAAGTGTGGTTGGTTCTTATCAGTTCTGTCCATATTTTTACGCGCGGTCAGCAGAAACGCATGGGCTGTTTGTGTTGTATCTGCAGGAATAAACTGTACTCCACAGACACATACCAGTGTATTAGCGCAGGGAATGTGTCAGAATGCACACACTGACATGAACGCATCTTTGCTCAGACCCTTAAGATATCATTTCTGACTTCTGAGACTCCAATCAGGTGATCTTCTAATATTTCCTTATTGGCTGGCTGAGAGGAAACTTCTCCACGTAGCCAGCATTACGCACAATAACACAACAAACACAAGATCATCCGTTTTTGTATTTCATTTATTTGTAAAACTTGGATTCCATATTCTGATCAGGTCCTGTTGGAGGGGTCGAGGAAGTGCCTCCTTTCCAGCCGCAGGTCTACACCTACGTATGTGATGTGGGAAAACGCGAGAGTGTGTACTCCACAGCTGAGAAGGTGCGCCGTGAAGTGGGAGAGGTGGACATACTGATCAACAACGCCGGTGTTGTCTCTGGCCATCATCTACTGGAGTGTCCCGATGAACTGATCGAGCGCACCATGGTGGTCAACTGCCATGCACACTTCTGGGTGAGCTGAATCACAACCTACTCAGACTGCCAACTTGGCTGGAAAGAGTAATTTGAGTGATGTTTTGGTTCTGTAAGGACTTCAAATATGATGATGATGATGTCCTTATGAAATAGGCCTCAGTTTCCATGAACACACTGCTATCAAATGTGTTTACAGTAATGCCAGGTTTGTAGGAATGTTTCCACTCTGACTTGCATGCCTATCCATAATCTTATCCTTTCATGTGTCAAACTTAATAAGATAAGTGTGTGTGTGCCTGCCTGTATCTGTGCATCAGAAGTGAGTCAAGTATGACCATAAATAGTTGAATCTTCATATTTCAGCTCGACATGGTTTCATTCCGTCACTGTTTTTTGTCTTCCATGTCCTATCTTTTGCACTTTCTGGCAGCCTTAATCTGTGATGATTCCTATGGTATTTCATCCCGTTTTGCACAAATCTGACTCTTGCGATGGAAGCGGGGTGCTCTGTACGTGGGTTGAGTCTGTCTCAGATCGGCTCACCACATTTTGTTGGCAGGCAGTGTTTTGTTGTGTATTAGATTTTACCCTGGCTCTGTTCCTTGGACCTTTCAGCATGAATACTTATCTGAAAGGTTAGGTGGGTGATGGAGGGAATATGTGGCACTATAGATGAAGCACAAGCCTTGGAAGGGCCAGGTGTTATCATAGGTTTTGCATGTTTGTAAAATGAAAGAAATTGAACTCTATCACAGGAATAAGCTTTTCATTGAAGGGGATAAGATTGAGTTGTTTTACCTTAAAGCCTCTCGCCTCCTGCTCTAATGAGAGCGGACTGTATTGCTTAGCTACAGTCTTAGACAACTTCAGTTATGTTGCACAAATTAGTTTACAGGCCTGCTGTGGCATAAATTACAAGAACTGAATGTTCTGAATTTACCATTTTAATCTCTTTATTTGCCATGAGGTACGACGCAATGTGTCAAGTGAAAGATGTTCAGTTATGAGAGTTTGGCCAAAGGCTCTTCTTTTTATGCAGAACTGAATTCTCAGTGATACCATGAAACCAAAGTGATTTGAAGCTCCCTAATTGAGCATGAAAAGCTCTTGTTGTCAGTCAGGCAGGTTGTGTTTTTCCTCTTTAATGGATGATCCATTCAACTATTCATGCGCCTCTCCGCTGGCCATCTCCACATCCTTTTAGATCCAGGATTTGGAGTCAGGATCCAGTGGTTGGGTGGCAGATTTGGTGTTCTTAATGGGGGTCTCTATTTGTGTTCGCCCATATTCTGCAGAGAGGGTGGTTTCTTTAGGGTGGGGGGGGTGGAGGGCAGATGAAAGAAGGACTTAATGAATGGCGACAGCCAGAATGGAGGATGTGGTTCATTAAAGACACAAGTTAGATGAATAGAGATTAGACTAACAGGGACCTGTCTGCTTTCCTCTCTAACACCAACACTGTACAGTTGGGTAATGCATGCAGGTGGTACAATAAACAAATGTTGTTTCTCTTTCTGGTTTTTAAAATGGCTTAATTGTGGTTTGACTTGAGCAAATGCCCTCATTTTAGGACTTAATCATACAAAGTGGATGTTAAACGAGCCTTTTTTTTTTATTTTTTTTTTTTTTATAGAATGTTTACACATAAAGGATATTGCAGAGCAGCATTTTTTTTTAAATGACGAACAAATTAGATTAGTGAGCTGTTTAGCTCTAGTTATTTTGATTTACACAGATGTTTGCTTTGCTCCACTCTACTTTTGTAATTTTTCTTATTCTTGTGACACTTTAGCAGGGGACGTTAATGACTAAAGGTGTCCTCATTATTTAAACACGCAGCAGTCTTAATATGTTAATCATCTGACAGACATGAGTAACAATCTGCAGACTCCACCACATACAGACAGTGAGCAAAGGGAAGGTAATTATTTTAATTGAACGTGTGGATTCTCATCTTTTAGTAGTGAGACCGGCTTAAGACAGGGATGGAGATGTGAGTGTGTGTAATACCTTGGCCCAGCGCAGACTTGATCCCACCTCCTTCCACAGCTCCCCCTTGACTCCTCCCAACCTGATCTGGAGGCAGTGGGTGCAGCTGCATGGGAGTCATGGAGGCCACACAATGGACTAACAGTGATGACTCAGTCCCTCGTTCTCTTTATGGTTTTATGAGGCAGGGGGGCATCACATTTAATTTGTCTGGTGATGCTGTGATTAGTCCAGCTGGCAATTTGGGATGTTCGGTCCTTAGATTTTAGTCATGCCAGGATGGGGAATGTGTAATTTCACCCAGTGTTACCAAAGTTTTGTTTTGTTTTTTTTTGGTGTGTGGTGGAATGACATGAAAGGAAGTCATCCTCAGCATCTTGAACCGGTTATCCAACAGGTGGTTTATGAACAATAAGCAGGCATTCCCCCTCTCATAGAAATCCTACCTCTCTTATTCGATGACATGAAAGCACAGAGCGCTCAGGAGTGACATGGCGGGAAAAGAGCAGGGGAAAGAAAAGAGGAAGGAAGGCAGTGTCGTCCCATCACAGGCGAGGCGAGAGGGTAATGGTAAGCTGCTGCTGACCCACTTTATCTGACAATTGGTTTCTTGTCTGTGGATCAGCTTGACAAGATGCCAGGCGACAGGAGCCAAGTTCCGCAGGCCGCATTCCTGCTGTAGCCAGAGAAAGGAGGCAGCCAGGCAGAAGGGTCCTACTTGACTGGTTTTATATGGGCCCCCCCTCAGGCCTGGTGCACCTGTACCCCTCAGCTCACCATGACTAATCCGGGTTGGGTCTCTCAGTGTGCGTGTACCTGTTTAGAAGGCTGAGGAGCTAAAAGTGAAACTCAAAATTTGTCCTCCTTAATACAGCGGTGAGGTGAGGCATCACTATAGCGATAAACTGTATTACTTCCTTCTGTGATAAGATATTGACTTACAGGTGCCAAATATTGAAGCCATTTAAACTCATGGAACATGTGGACATCAAGTTTCAGTCGCTATACAAGACTTGTATGTACATTATTTAATCTCAGTTGTCAATCTGTGAAACTGATCCCACAATGCAATGAGTGAATACATGGTTTCTGCTTATACATTATAGAGGCAGTTTTTTTGTTTCTTGTTCAGTTACAGACATTGATGTATCACAGATCATTGTCTTGTGGTGTATCAAGTGTCTCAGAATCTGTGTCGTGATGCAATCATTGTGGGGAACATGTTGTGAGTTCCTCCTATTGGCAACAAAGCTTAAAAAAAAAACAAAACAAAACTGAATCTTAATTGAAAACTTGGTCTCTTTTCCCAGAGCGGTCAGCCACATCTAAAAAAAATTGTCTGAGAAGGTACTTAAGATTAAGCGCTTAACACTGAGAACTGCACGCTTCTGTAGTGTAGTCATAGCGCTTCTCTCCTGGCTTATTGATGCGTTTTCTTTTCAGGTAAATTGGACTGTGCAGTCCGCAGGGGGATGACATTTAGTCAACAATAGCAGAGAGCGATTGACTGACCATAGCCACCACAACCTGACCAGTCTGCATCCCCCGCTGGCCACAAAACCCAGCCCACTCAAATTCCATGATCTGTTGTAGCATCAGACGAGTTCCACACAGGCGTTTCTCTCCCTTTCCTTCATTCTTTCGTTGAGGGAGAAGTCAGCCCAATTAAATGGCCATCTGGTCCGACGCAAAGGCCAATATTTTGTTCATATTCCTGTTGGTCAGGCGTTAGCACTAATGCAGCCTGACACCCCAGCTGCAAGAAGCTTTGTGTGGCTTAAATGCTCCTGGGGGCACACACCAATTAGGGGGTGCAGCAGCAGGGCACCCCCACATGGGCCAAGGAGGCCCGGCTGTGTCAGTGGGTAATTTAGCGGAACAAGGGAGCGTTGAGACCCAATTACGGCTACTCTGATGTAAGACACGAGTCCCTGGTCGCCTTCACACATTTTGTGTCTGAGAGGTCAGCGGGGGTCATACCCACATGCCAGAGCTGCCATGAGAAGCGGGACATCATGGGAGGGCGGGAGAGAGACGGGACACTGTCACGTTTTGACCCGTCCTCCAGCTGAGGGAATCGGCCCGTTCTCCATCAGTTCCAGTAATTTTCAGACCACTCAGCAAAATTGTCCAGTTGTATCTGAATGTTGGCTTTGGTTGTGGGGTATTGTGCCAGATCAAGTCATTCCCTGCTCTCTGAAAGTTGCTGTGGGAGTGGGAAACTTTGGCACAAGTCAGGTATGGGCATATCTTAAGTTAATGCTTCATTTGCACGCAACTCCCTCCCTCATCCACTGCCATTCTGGCTCGCAGAGGCCTTTCTCAGTGTTTGCCCAGGCTTCATGTTCCCTCTCGCTCTCCCCCCTTTCTTTGGGCCTCATCATACGATGAGCTGATTATTGCAGCAACTTGAAAATATATGTCCTGGAAAAGTGCAGAAGTTTGGAGCAGAGTCAGATCAGTTATACCAAGGTATAGAGTCGACTCCCAAACAGTGAGGTCATCTTTACACCAGCCTTCCTCAGCTTACATATGACTTATTACTTCCAGTTTTATTTGCTGGAATAATGAGAAGAAAGATGTCTTTGAGCTGCTTCTTTTCAGAGACAGATGTGGAGCCTACACCAGATCTTACACTAGAAGTCAGTAGGTCTAATGCAGTTAATCTCTGGGTGCAGCTTTAATGAGGCCTTTCCTCCCCCTGCCAGTGGTTTCATGGCTGTACTACCTGGTACCATGCTCTTTCTGGCTCTGTGCTTCCCTCCAGCAAATATTCACAAAGGACTTTGAATCACTTCGTTGGCCAGGCTCTCGTACTGTACCAAGCAGCAAGCAACTGTTACCTTTTAAATTATATGACCACAAAATGATTGGAAACTGGAGCTGAAAATGTGAAAAGTAATAAGCATTTTTTAGTCATGATAAGCTGGTAAGATCTGCTGAAAATCCCTCAACAACCAGAGGTATTAATTTTTAGAGCCCACATTACATACTGGAAGCAGCAAATGATGAAATTGACTTGGTGCTAAAATTATCAAAGCTAGGAAAATGATTAACATGTACTTTTTTTTCAGTGTAACCTTGGTGATATTCAGGGGGCAGGCTCCACATTGTTCTTCACTATGGCAGCGCACATCTGATGTGAATGGCTCCAGTGCGCCTTAATAACAAAAGGCCTGCTGGTTGTTTGTGGACCTCCTATTGGGAGAGTGATTGGTCAGTTCCTATCATTGCTGTCACATGTCACACCTGCTGATTGGCTCATGCTGTGTGCAGGGAAGTTCTACAGTCGCCAGACGGTCAGACCGGGGAATAGATCCATAGGTTAATCAACTGTAACTGTTGGCTTTTTTTTTTTTTTTTGTTTTTTTTCCTTGAATCTCTTCCCCAGTGTTGCTCTTCTCACCACCTCACTAACCCTCATTGGATCAGCCAGTGGAACCACTCAGGCTCTCACGTGGCACCAGAGTGAAAGTCTTTCATCTCGCTGCTCATCTCACAAGCGATTGTTCCGCTGACTGCTGCTCGGGCAGGCCGCAAGCCTGTGTGGGAAGACTGAGAGGCTGAATTGCATTGTTAGAAGTGTTGAGTGAACGGAAGCCCATGATTGGTGTTGTCACCAACTCTTTAGAGTCAGGCAACACTGGGTATCAGATCTGTGTGGGAAAAGGACAGACTTGTAGAGTAGCGCACACTTGCACACCTCATACCTGACTGCTCAATGAATACATACCTCAAAAGGGGAAATCCCTCCTAGTTCTCTCCTTTCAACGTCTAATTTACACCTACCACTTGAGATATTTAGTATTTTTAATGCTGCCCTTCCAGTCAGTCTGAATATTTTTTTTTTTTTTTTTGTGCCTGTTATGAATTCTCATTCAGACGCCTCTCTCTGAATCACCATGGAGAAGAAGGAGAAACAGATAGAGAAGGGGAATGAAAGGGAGGCAGAGAGGATCAAAGGGCTTTGGCACAGACAAACTGCACAAGTGAACTAACCTTCCTTTTTTGTCTCTTGCCCTTCTGTCTCTTCTGTCCTTCCTCCAGACCACCAAGGCGTTTCTCCCCAAGATGCTGGAGCTGAATCATGGTCACATTGTGACAGTTGCCAGCTCCCTGGGTTTATTCAGCACAGCTGGAGTGGAGGTTAGTATCATATACAACAACTCACACATTCATCGTTCCCACCATCCAGAACCAGTGCTTTTCTCTACAGCCCTCCATGTGCCAGCTAGCACACTGAGATGGGGGAGGTTAGGCCCCCTTTCTCTAGTTGTCCCTCCACCTGTTAAATTAAGGGACACAGATGAGCATTGGGGAGCCTCTTACAGATTCCTCTATGTACAGCAGTGGGGGTGTGGGGCCCCTATTGGGCTCTGGCCCTGGGGCCAGAATGAGCTGACAGCTCCCCAAGGGACAGAGACATCTTCATCACTGCTTTGTGAACAACTTGGTACTCACTCAGTATTCAGCTCACGGCAGCCTTCAATGGACGAGGTTTTGGTTTTCCTCCTATAGCGTGTGGGTTTTTTTTTTTTTGTCTCCTCCTGCAGTACAGATTCCTGTCATTTTAATGGATAAATGAGGTCGTTTCCTCACAAAGAGTAAATCAGTTTGAAGTTTTTTATTTTGATATTTAGAGAATAGAGTTCCCTTTTATCTGTATATGGTTGAGATTAGTGTCATTTTCAGATGGTCTGGTGGGAGTACTAGTCCATTTGCCTTTGTTTTTATAGCTGTGCATTTGCTTTTATTGTACAAGCATTCATTCATAATGACTAAGTGCTCCTTCAAAGGGACTCAAGTGTAGTCAGTTTTATACCTATTATGCTTTTGGGAAATGCCTCCAATGTGATTTCAAACGTTCGTTTAAATTTCAGGAAACCAAAGCCTTGTCTATTATGTGGGCACAGTCAAATCTCTTTATCCTCCTCATTTTTATCGGCGTGCATCTGTGTTTGCCCAAGCCTTTTTTCTTTTTTTTTTCTTTTTTTTTTTTTAAAGTTTACTTCACGGCGAACCACATCAAACCCTTCCTGCCAAGCTGAGCAGTCTCCTGATGCACTGAAGAAGAATGCTAATGAAACTGTAGAACAGCGGACAGGCTTGCTCGGGTTTTGTGGCTGTATCATTAGAGCCCTGTTTACCCGAGGGGCATGTTTGATAATGTTCTCTGTGGTCTCTGGGTGCAAGCAGGAGCTGCGTTTTACAGGGCTAACCTGTTCTCTCTTTATTCCCTCAGGATTACTGTGCCAGCAAGTTTGGTGCCATTGGGTTCCACGAATCACTGAGCCATGAGCTAAAGGCCTCGGAGAAGGACGGCATCAACATGACTCTGGTGTGCCCTTACCTGGTCGACACAGGAATGTTCAAAGGCTGCAGAATAAGGTTGGTGTCACTAAGCTCTGTTTGGTTTTTTTAAGCTCGTGTTCCCATGTGTTGAGTTTGTCATCTGATTTTCACCATATAAAATTGCCACACAAATGCTGTTTTGTACTTCAAAGCAGCCACTAATGTTTTGTGGTGCGTTTGAGATGTAAAGTCATTTTTCTGCCATTGGTCAGCACTTGGCTTAAACAAAGACGGCAACTTTCCCAGGGAAACTTCACCAACAGGTGCACCTGGGCTAACCCCCCTCCCTCTGCCGCTCTAATAGTCCTCACTTTGTTTGATGGTTACAGTCAGCAGGTGGCATGTTCTTTCGGTTTTACAGTCCCGACACTTAGGAGAAATGCCTCTGCCCAAACACGGAACCCAGTACACAAGTGCTTAAAAAAAAAAAAGCCTTCTTCCAGCCAGTTATTTTATTGTAGATAACTTGATCATTATCTCGACTTTTCTAAATGTTCTAATTTACATTTTGTGTATTTCTTCTCAGGAAAGAGATCGAGCCTTTTCTGCCTCCTCTGAAGCCAGAGTTCTGTGTGAAACAGGCCATGAGGGCCATCCTCACAGACCAGCCCATGATCTGCACACCTCGCATCGTCTATATGGTTAACTTCATGAAAAGGTGAACAGTCTTTATTCCAACACTTTTGGCTTTAGTTAAACTCCAAATATGAGCGTTTTGTCATCCCTTACCTCTTTTTCTTTCTTCCACAGCATCCTCCCCTTCGAGGCCATTGTGTGCATGTACCGATTCCTCGGTGCCGACAAATGCATGTACCCCTTCTTAGCTCAAAGAAAGGAGGCCATGAACAACAATGAGGCTAAAAATGGGATCTAGTGGGCGCTGTTTGCAACCCAAACAGGGGCACATAAAACCTGCAAGCATGAGGAAACAACCACTGAGGATGAAAATGGGGAAGAGAGAAGGAAGAAAAGACTGAATCTAGACTGGTGCACTTGCATTGAGCAAATGCAAAGGTTTACCATATTGTTCCTCTGGAACAAAGAAAGCTGTGTACTACACAAAGGATTTATTTGACTTTATTTTGTCTCAGTTTTGTTTTGTTTAAAGAAACTGTCTATATTCTGTCACTAGTTTTTTTTTTTTTTTTTTAAATCATACAAAAAAGGTATCCAATAATTAACTATTTACGTAATGTAGTCACCAGCCTTATCTAGTGTCATTGTGAAATATACAGTATGTTACTGTACAAACAGTAAAAATCTTTCACTTTTTTGTTTTTGTAGACATGCACTGTAATTTCTGATTTTTCTCTACACTGCCAGCATTCTCTGTGTAGGAATGGTTCAACACAGTATTTAACTACTCGTCTCCCCACACAGAGGCTCTCTGTCAGGCAGGAAGTCAGTCTGCATACTACAGATATATGCCGTTTCAAATAAAATAATATCTTACATTTAAGTTAATCATATTTTGTCTGGGGGGGGGGGGGGAAAGTTACAGATATGTAGCATGTTGATAATGAAGTCTACGCATTCCAAATGGACATTTGATGGCTGCATTGTGGCTGGCTCTAATCGTCAAAGGAGCTTCCAGAGTAATGGGACTCGCCGTCCCTTAATGGTCCTGTTATTTCAGGTCTGAATTGATTAAGTTCTCAAATTAAAAGTGAACAAGGGAGTCAGTGTCCTGGGTTGAACCAGCATGTGTGACACATTCAGAATGTACTGCTTTGGGAGAAATCAAGAGGAAATAAATTTTTATTTCTCTCTCTTGTCTTTATTTTCAAGATCTGTGGTGTTTATATTGTAAATGTGTCTGTTACCATTATTTGTTTAAATAAAATAACCCTGCATAGGCTGTAAGTACAGGCAAAACCGCTGTCGCAGCACTAATGTGTTGATGAGGGAAATGTATTAGGGCACTAGCTTTCCATACTTTTTTCCAAAGTAACACATTAACTTTCCTGTCCATTGTCCACCTTGTCCAGTCCAAGTGAAATGTAAATGTTTTAATGTAACTGTTGTGAATTACCCCAAAACGATGTATGTCACCATCAGATGTATGGACATTTTATATACCTTTGGGACGACAAGTTTTTGACTTTCAACTACATTCCAATAGGCGTCATTCCTTCAGTCACAGAGATGAGCCTAAATTCTCTACCTCTTAATTTTTGCCTTTTTTTTTTTGACAGTATGACATAAGCCTTTTTTTTTTTTTTTTTGTAATTTCTGAAGACTGCTCCAAAGCAGAGCAAATGTGGTTCCAATGTTTAGTGTCTCTACCTAACTTAAATTAATAAAGTGATTTAGATTATTAAAGGGTGTGTTGTCATTACCTATCAGTCAGCAGGGGAACAACCTGAAACCTCAATCCAGAATCGGAGGTGAATATCAAAACTGAAAGCACGCCGGTGTTCAGGAGAAAACACTTGTCCACCATCATTATCCCAAACGTCTGTCTACATGTGTTTTTCAGTGAATCACCACTGTGAGTGACAGTAAAGAGGATCTTTGAAATGCTGATGAACTTGGTAGACTTAGTTTCCATTGTCAGGATGACACCCACCCAGCTCTTTCTCCTCTTTAGGACTAGTATCAGTATCACCGTCCTCCCACATTGTGCCATACTGTGAGTCAGGCAGCCTTTCGATATGGGTGTTGGCTAAAGGGGATGAGAACCGTTTGCCTTTGTAAGTAAATATCCCAGCGTAGGTACAACAGAAGCAGACATGGGATTTTTAAAAGGAAACAGACTCACATCCAGAGTCTGATAAAGTAAATGTCATAAAAAGTCAAGGCGCGTCAGACTAATCCAGTAAAAATGAAAGAGGATTTAGAAATGTGTCATGCTTTAAATAACAGAACTGTGGGAAGTGGGTCACTGTGAGCAACACTTTTCACTCAGCTACATGTAAGACCCAAAGTAATTAGTGTCTCCTAATGACACAGTATTAGTAAAAACACCATTCTCAACAAGTTGAACAGTGAATCCTTTTTGGGTCATTTTTACAACTGACCCACCCTCACCTTCTACTTCCTCAAAGGATAACAAAAAAAAAAAAAAAGCTTCCTGACCGGTATGAACAAAGAATCACATTCAGATATCATGAGCCAGAATTGGACTCACATGCTAGAGTTGTTTTGTCCTCTGCACAGGAAAACAGTCAACACTGAGGCCACTGAGATCATGACCTTTGTATTTTTCAGAAGAATTTAGTAATATTGCATAACTGTCACTTCTTTTTTTTTTAAATTCAAGTTTTTATTGAAGTATTCACTCGGTACATGACAATCATACAACAACAAACAGGGCTTTTATACATAAATAATCTAAAATGCTATGCTATAAGGCATGGGAGTGCTTAAAAAGGGAAAAAAAATAATAAACATAAAGATAAAAATAGATAAGGGGAATAGTTTAGCTTTTATCATGTTGACTGGCAGTCATAGCTATATAAGACCAGAAGGGTTCCCAAACTGGTGCTGTGGTCCCATCCCGATTCTTAAAGTTATGGGGCATACATTCATATGAAGCAGTGTTCATCATTATATTTACCCATTCTTTAAACTGTGGGACTTTAGGGAGTTTCCAGTGTTTAAAAATAATCCTAACAACCATGAGAACAGAACATTTCCCCTTTGTTATGTTAGCAATCTGTTGTTTTTCACCCAATAATCCAATCTGACTTTATTTATAAAGCACTTTAAAACAACCACAGTGGACAAAAGTGCTGTGCAGAACACTAGAAACACAGTACAAATTAATAAAAGCATAAAAAAAAAGGATAAGCACAGCCCTGGGCAGAATTCATTTTTAATATGAAAGAGTGGGACAGTGGGTTTCCTTTAGAGAAAAACAGAGAAAATACAATATTCATTAGAAAGAAACTTTTTTTTTAGAACCAGTATTTGTAGATTGTTATTTATAGACATTATACAGTCATGGAAACAATTATTAGACCATCAAAAACAATGGTTGTGAAATCAAATTTTAACTCCTGTGTGTATCATGTGACTAAAACAGACAGAAAAGAAAACATGGAATGTCTAAAAGCACTGTTTTTGTCA
>JAQQZY010000014.1:23603248-23621856 GCA_030068375.1 Ostorhinchus rueppellii
ATACTTCCTCAAAGTTGCACCAGGTCGTTTCCTAGCAACCCCCCCCAATGAAAGCCGATTGACGCCAAAACACGTCATTGGCAGTGAATGAGTTAATAGATCAGATACAGGTCATATATGGGCAAAACAAAAATCGGATTTGGACCACATTTGCGTGCAGTCTGAACGTAGCCTATAATGAAACGTGTATACAATTCCTGTGTATTATCTGAAAAGGTATCACTTGCAGTAATTAACCCAGAGAAAATTATCCTCATGGCAAGACTTTTTCTGAATACTGTTTTACTTCAGCTATTACACACCCAGCGTACACTGAACCGTATATCTACCCAACCCCAGCAGGCAGGGAGATAAGGTTAGCGATCTGTTGTGTGTGCTGTGGGGGATTTAGCTGCTATGGTTTCAGTGGAGAAATACTGGATTTACAAACCATTTTACACCTGTCTGTGGATGACTGACACAGTGGCATAAGACCTCTGTTATCAGCTATATAACTAAATAATAATAATTAGCACACCGACTCCAGTGACCTCCATTGTTTGTTGCTGCCTATAAATACATGCATTATCACTGCGCAACATTAAGGAAACATTGGTAGGTCGGGCATAAATGAACACTAAATGTATGATACATTATTTGACCAGTCAGATGAAGCAAGACACTTTCTCTTTTCTTTGGAGACCATGACACATTTTTACTGAGAAAGAAATCTGCCCACTCACAAGACACCACACCGGGAAACTCCTTTATCTATAATGATTAAACTAACTTTTTCCAAGGTTACTGATTATTCAGCAACTAAAGTAAGCAAGAGATGATAGGGGGCCATGAAGAATGCACTAGTGATGGGACTACTGCTTAAGTAGATATTAGGTAAGAAAAACAAACCAGCCTCTTGGAGAATGACTCATCACCATGAGTACTGACCAAGCTGAAATTCTACCCAAAAATATGTGGGTTGAGTCTTCACAGGGAAATACTTGGTCTACATACTAATACAGGTGATGAGACAAAGTTAATAACGCGACTAATGCTCATTTTTTTTGTTGACAAACTGACAGACTAAGAGTGACTGTACTGACTCAGCATATTTTTGGTCAAACTATGCTGTAAAGGTCACTTAAAATGATGTTTCATCATTCAGGGGAAGTTGAAGAAATCATTCAATGTCAGCTTAAAGATTCATTTCCTGTGCTGGTAAGTTGCAAAGTCATGGTAGGAGATTTAGAAAACACGCTGTTGACTGTGTTGTATGAGTAACTTCTGTTTTCTTTCCATTTTCTTATGAGTCCACGGCAGTGTTATGTCACTTCGTCTCCACCTGCAGAGATCCACCTTTCCGTACCAATGGGAGAAGCCTGTATAATCCTGAACAACTGGACTCAAATTGCCCTCGGGGAGGTATGAAAAGCTGTGGGAAGAAAGGCCAGCCTTCAGGCACTCGTTTTCTTATCAGTGAAGAGATTCAGATCAGTCCCGAGGGGGATCCCTTTTCTCTATCTCCTCTCTTCTTCCTAATATTCCCTTCCTTTCCACTTTTCTATTCGTGTTAAACATCTAACATACAATCATTCATTTCCTGATGGGTTTTATTCAAACAATTGGACTCACGCTTTGGTTAGTCATAACACAATTTTGTAAAAGCGGTCTTTAGGTGTGGATTCAAATGCCATGGACGTGGCTGTTGCCTGGCAGCTGCAGTATACACCCAAAGGAAAAGACCTTTCTATCCATAGCAGTGAAGCGTGAGTAGCCCACACCACATGTAGAGTCCAAGGTCTTAATCGCTTCCCAACATTTGCATAGATAATAAAATTAGTCAAGATACTTCACTGGGTTGTAGCAATCACTAGTGAGAATATCAGTTTTAGAAGAGCATTACTGACTATTATCAGCCCTTCTATAAAAATTAGAATCCAATTACTTCCCATGTTGGGCGGGGAGAGCAGCCAAAATACTGTTGGTGAAAAAAAGTTGCTTCAGACAAAAGAGGAGATGGATTTAATGATTCATTAGAGCAGCAACTTCACTTCACAGAGTAGCTACTGAACCCTCGTGTTCCACTATGCTTGCTGGTTGTTTTTGCCCCAGTACATTCCACTTATGCCTCAGCTTTACATTTAATAGGTAACATGATGTGTCACCCGGAATTAATTAAGATAAAAGACTTTATACTCCATGTGAAGGACCACAATTGATAGCACAGTCCAAAGTCACATTGATGCCATAGTCATACAGAAGAGCAAGATTCAGTAATGACTTCAACAAGGATAAACCTTTTCATAGCCTCGTGAGACAAATATGCCTATGCTTAATTTCTAGATACAAACAAGAGCAAACATATGGTGGTACACCTTCTCAGCCTCTACAAAAGTGTAAAGAGGTATTTGTTGCTTTGGTTTATTCATTTTAAGGGTAAACAGATAATGTTTGTTCTTTTCTGTCTGATTTGGAAATTAAATGAGAATAGCAACAAATAGCCTACGACTCCGACAGATAAGTTATGTTAGAGCAAGTCTGGTACAAAAAAATGAAATAAAAAAAAAAAATATATATATATATACTGAATCGTTTTCCAGTTAGAGACATTAAAAAAAAAGTCAAAATCAGAAAAATGAGAAGTTCAAACCTGACTTCTTTGAGAGTTTCTCATATGTGGCCAACCATTTTGCAGACTATGCCTAAAAGTCACAAGATTGTCAAAAAGAGTTTTTATTTAAAAGCCACCAAACTATACCCTATCCTTTGATGTACTGAATGATTGACAAGAAGATATTTTGTAGATATGTAAAGAGCAAATAAAAAAAGAACTTAGGAATGTAGTTTACAAAAGGGTTAAGACGAAGGGTTAGGGGCGAGAGGCTAGGTATCTCACTTTGACAGCTGCCAGCTGCATGCAATAATCCCCAATGCTCCTGCTCAAGCTCTTTATATATTTGTGTCAGAGACAGCAGTGTCTATGTGAGAGTGATTGTCTGGTGGACAAGAACATCCGGTAACAAGACACGCTCTCAGACAGCGTTTTACACCTTCTTCCTCTTGTCTCTTCCGTCTTGCAGCTCCCTCAGCCCCTTTCTACACTGACTTTTATACACTTCATGCACACAAAGGACAGGCCTGTAAAACCTACTGCTGTGTTCTGTAATTTGCTGCGTATCCTCACAAGGCCTGTGACTGTTTCGGATTACCCAGCATGCTCGCTGGGCCTGTAAGACACAGTTAGAGGTTTCATCTTATACCTTAATCCCAAGGAATTCTGTATGGGGCTGCAAACTGTGTGACAGGGGTTGATTGAGACCCATCACGCTGAAGGGAGTCCCTGAAGTGTTATGAAAACCCCACTATGTTTCCATGGCAACTTGCAGTGTGTAATGGGGAGACAGATTATGTATAAGGCATGTTTACTCAAAACAATAAATTCCAGTATGGTTATATCAAGAGGCGAGTCTTACTGGATAAGGTTCCTCCAACTAGGCTGGTTTCCTGATGAATAGGTCCAGGGGCCACACTAACTAACCAAAGATGAAAAAAATTAACATATTGCACAGTGAAAACACATCTTTCTTTATAATGCTAGCATAATTCCATTACTGTGGTAGATTAAAGCCAGGCTGGCCTGTCAGAAAGCGTTCATAAACAATGGGAACAAAGCCATGTTATGGATTCTATCTGCAAACACCAATGTGAGCCAAGACCAGACACAGAGTAGCTGACGTGATGAGAAAACATGGGCTGACGTACTTGTAGGTGTGGTGGCCCATACAAGCTGTGTAAAAGCAGCAGGACATAATCTTCATCAAAAGGGAAATGAAATAAGTTATGTAATAACTCACTTTAATATGAATTTTCTCAAATGCCATGGGCTAGGGCAAAAATTTAATTAAATAGGATTTATTTGAATTAATTTTCTCAGAATGATTGTGTTTTGAGTTCAAATATTTTAAAATGATCTTCAAAGATATCTGCAGTAGCATAGTACGAGAGTTATAATCCAATACTTGTCAGTGATGCTCTGATTTTATCCACAAAAGGAGAGTGAGTACTTAATCCTCTGTGGATAAGTTTTTACAAGCTAGCTCACACATTTTTACAACATGGCAAACAGACAGTAAACACCAGGATGGTGCTGTGCTTTAACACGTGATTAAGACACAGCTAATTAGATTGCAGACAGTAAAACTGTGCAGGCCATCGTAAAATAGAGCACAAGGGCAGTCCCGAGTGAGGGATCAGGTACAAGCAGCAGACACAGAAGTCAGGACACTGCAGGTCGCTGACAAATGACCGAGTTAGGGTTTCTGATTTCTGATGCTTTCTCTGGGTGAAAATGTAAATAGCAGACTTTTTAATGGCAAAAAAAGAAAGACCCCTTGACACACAAGCCCCCTAAGTCCACCATCCATCTATCCCTCCATTCTCCTCCTCCCTCGTCTATGCAGTGGTTGGTCCCATGAAACAGGGGTCAGGGTACTAATGGAGGACCTCGTGGCCTTGAGTGCCTCTGGAAACAAACCCCTCCTCTCCCTGTTCTCTTATAAATCAAGCAGGCTTCATTGAGAGTGGCAGAGTCCTCTGATGTCCCAGCCATGTCTCATTTCAAAGTCCTCCTGAAGGCTCACACGGTTCCACGTTTACTCACTGGGCACAAGGGAGATATGT
The DNA here is from genome assembly GCA_030068375.1 of Ostorhinchus rueppellii. Taxonomy (NCBI): domain Eukaryota; kingdom Metazoa; phylum Chordata; class Actinopteri; order Kurtiformes; family Apogonidae; genus Ostorhinchus; species Ostorhinchus rueppellii. The sequence goes on from JAQQZY010000014.1 coordinate 23,607,908, forward strand.
GTGTGTGTGTGTGTGCGCGCGCGTGTGAACATAGGTTTGAGGAGAGAATCACGGGAAGTGAAACAGTGTGCAAGAAAGAGTTTGGGTTAGAAAGAACTAGAGGGAAATTAGGAATAGAGAAGATGTCCCAGAGGAAAAGGGGGCCTCTATAACTAATGTTTATTTAGTAACTATGCTGCATTAGACCACTCACTTGAAAGTATGTACAATAAATCATACCACTTTGGAGAAAGACCAAGTTGTGCTCACATGGACATAAGTGAGTGTAGAGCAGAAAGAATGCCTTCCGCCGCAGCAGTTTACGACGTAAGCCGTAGATTTTGATTTGAAGTGCAATCATAACATAATTTCCCTCCCTGTGTGCGTCCTGTACAAGGCTGAGTGATTGTTGAGATAATAGCATGCTGTGGTTTTCTTTAGCCTATGCATTATAGCAAAGCCAGACGGGCTGCATATAGACTCCTTTCCTGACTGCAGGTTTTGTTGTTACACATCATCTGAATGACATTAAAAGCACTTAATCAAAAACACTGACATCTAAAAAAATACTATTTGATGTCAGAAATACAAAGAGTAGAGCACTGAAACGATGAACTATGAGGTAACCTAAAGAAATTATTTTGTTGAAAGGGTAAGTAAGTAAGTCAAATCCATGACTCATGTTAAACACAGCACAACAGTATAAACAATACAAATTCTTGCACAATTTTTTTTTTCTTTTACAAATCTTTCCATCTTCGAAAACTCTCAATATGCAAAAGGAGAAAGCAAAACTGGTTATGACATGCAGGAGAAGTTAATCTGCTAAAAAATGCTATGCGTCTCCTGTTTCACCCATCATTGTGATGCCTTCCTCTCAGATTTAGGTAGTGACAGTGTGGTTTTCTTAATCTTTCCTTATCTCCTTTAAATGCAAAGGGATAGGCTGATTTTGCATGTAAAACAGAACCCGAAGTGTCACTTGTGACTTTATTTACAGAGGAGATTTTGTAAGATTGTGAAGATACTATTATGAGACCAGAAGGCAAACTCTCTCTCTCTCTCACACACACACACACACACACACACACACACACACTGTTTACTTAAACCACAGGAGTGTGTGACACCTTAGTCGTAACTGGTGTTAACCCCCGATGTGGCTGTTGTTTTGAGTGTTTCAAAATGTCTGCTGTTAGAGACCTGAGAATGTGTTAACATCAAGATGAGAGGAAGGTGGTTTGAGGAGGGAGCAGGGAGGGGGGTTCAGACAGACAGAAAAACATTCCCCAGTCGCTACGCTCATTTCCATAAGTCAGACTGCTGCCATGAAGCTCTGGACCTAACATGGGATGTTAACGACCTGACTCCCACCACTGGAAGCACCGTTACCTGCTGCTGAACAGTAAGGGTCACTCAGGGCCTGATTCATGACTGTGGACACCAAGGTTCACTTCATTTGCTTGACTGTTGTAGTTACAACGTAAAAAAGAAAAAAAGAAAAAAAAGAAAACAGGGCTCAATTTCAGGTGGGAGAAGCCTTATCTTGTTTAGCGAAATCTGAGTGAAAGCCTGTAATTTCAGCAAGACCCACAGTGATCATTTGTGTACGGCGGAAATCAAAAACAACATTAAAAACAAATAACTTCTACTGTAACCACTTGTGAGATTCATTAAGTCAGGAAAGCAACAAAAGAAGATAACTACAACCAACAATACACATCATTGTATAGTGTGTGTTTTTCTGAGGTTGTATTTATGCCAATGAGGTAAACATGTACGCCTGCAATTACTGTCAGTACATGATTTGATCTCGGAGCACTCTATGATGATTAATTCTTAGAAATTCTAAACCGCAAGACATGTGTCACATATCAAGTTAAAGGGCTTTTTAAAATCCACTGTGTTTCCTTGGAGAGGTGGGCTGCAATGGTTGCACAATAGACGTCGGATGCATTGTGCAACTCTGAGTAGGACAAGATTGACATGTTAGTGCTAACTTGTGGTCCATTTTTTGATACATACATTCTGTGATTGTGAGACTGGACAGCTTTACATGCATTGGCACATGAACTGTGTGTAAAATTGAGTATTTCCTAAGGGCTCATAAACAGGAATATTCATTACAGCTCACTTTCATATGATTGAGGTGTAGGCTGTGCATGCCAAAGTATCTCCCTTACCATTCATCTGCTGACATGTAGTTTGTGTATTGGGGCAGTAAAATATAATAGGAGATGGTAAAACTGTTTGCATAATGCTAATTATGAAACCTAGCTGAAATGTTAACCTTTGCAGACTGAAGATATAACAATGCAGGTGTTAGAAAGGGTGTTTTCTCCACAGGCAACAAATCTCACACGTTGTCAATGGGAGACTGGCAAAGCACAGAAAAAGATTAAATACCCGGCCCTTATCTTGGGGACCTTTTCAGCAAAGCAGACTATCACTCTGTATCAAATGACATTAAGGTAATGAGCCTTAGGCGCTACAAAAAGCTGTAGGTAGCGAATTAGCAGGCTGGCTTGCTCATGCCTCCCATGGGGGTGATGAGTGAAGAGAGGTATGATTGGTTTACAGACTTTTATCCAAGCCAAATTTGTGTGTGTGGGAAATCACACGCTGAGCCTAACAAGTCTTGAGGCCACAAGGCCACAAGGCCACTGCCAAAACATCTTGCTCCTCTTAGCATGGAGGTGATAATGAATCTAACACCTTTGGTCGCTTTAAAGCAATCACACCGATCTGACAGGTATGAACGCATCAAGGGGGGGGGGGCTCTGTATTTGTGTACACATAAATACAGATGGCAATTTAAAGACCACCATCATGCTTTTTAACTTTCTTCTTCATTAAACCAAGCTATCTGCAAAAAATACAAACACTACATTATAAATAAAACCACATTTACCAGTGATTGTAGACACGTCTAACATTTTTTCAGCTCTCTAAATAGTGTATCATTTCTCAGAAATTCAGCTTTCGGAAAGACTCCAGGTTATGGAATTTAATCTGAACTGGCAGAAATGGTAACACTACCTATGATTAAAATTGCACTCATGCTTAACATATAGTTGACTGACAATTTCTGACAACTATTAAGTGTCAAGTTACTTTCTAATGCATACTTTACAAACAGATGTCAACAGCCTGGAGTACAGATGCAGGCATTTCAGTTTTGTTTTCACAAAGCCTCAACAGAAAGTATCATCCATTATCATCTGGTTAGCCAGCACTTGTGGGTAAATAAATACGGTTTCTTATGTGAGAAGGCAGCTTAATTATCCAGCATAAATGTTTGTTTTCTTACCATTGAAGATGGCGTGTGATACAAAGATACTGCTCAAATGTTTAATAAGAAACCCATGAGTAAACCTCGCGCTGGTGTTCCATTTTGACATTGGGGCTGTTGAGGCAGAATATGTCAGCAGTAATTCATACTAACACAACATAAGGTCAAACTGCTTTACATGGTGTTAATGGGTCAGTTCACCCATTTTAGACAGTCATCTATTGCTGTGAGCATCAAGTATTCCTTTTTTTTTTTTTTTTTTAAATCTACTTGTGCTTTTTTACATAATAGAAGTAATTGTTTTTCTCTATTTTGTGTAATTTTAACAGATTATTTTTTTGTATAATTAGAGATCACATGTTGCTTTCAAAAGGTGGATGAAGATATAAGGAACAGCATGCAACAAACGTCAACTAAATCAGGTATCGTGGTTGTTAAACTGCTAGAGACATTTTATATTAAGTTACTATTTGCTTTAAGGTAAATCGAAATCAAGTGAAGTGTTTGAAGTAGCGTGTGTCTGTGAGCTCAGTTCCACTCCATGTCAGCTCTTAACAGACATGCTAATGTCCGTTAAGGGGCCACTTGAAGCTATCAACAGTTTCCTTAATGGGCAAGTTCATGTTTATTCTCTCCCCATTGGTCAGTGCTTCCTCTGGCGTGCAAATGAGGAAAAAAAAAAAAGACAGTCACTTCTATCCTATTTTCTCATTCCCTGTCCTCATCAATCTTCCGTATCCCTACTCAATCAGTTTCTCTTCTCATGTACCCCATCTCCAGCTCTGCTCCTCTGAAACATTTACCCCTCTCCCTCCTCCTCCATCATTCTTTCACAGCTCCTCTCTTCTCCCGTCACACTCTAATCTCGTGGTCTGAAAGGTGTTTCCTGAGGAGGGCTTGTGAGAAGACAGGGGGGAGTGATGGATCGCTCGGTGGATGCTTCACTTTGTCCTGCTCTACAGGGTGGGAACAGGGTGGGGTAGAGAAGGGGTGCAGTGGGGGGTCTGGGAGGTCTGACGGTGGGAGTGCTGGGTAAGGTGGCGTTAAGGAGTTAAGCAAGGTAATAGCTCCTTTGAAAGGTGGTGTTGAGGCGGAACATAGTGGATCACACTGTTCCCGTCTGGTTCTGCCTGATGTGAGCTAATAATAGCAAAGAAGGCAAGCTGGGGAAACATGTGCCTTCTGTAAAATGCGGACATGATGACTAGTCATACTTTATAATCCATTACATTGAAATAACCCAACTGAGGACTAAGTCCCAAAACAGCAAGTGATAACAATCGCTGACTTTGTAAACTTCAAACATTCACCAGTCATTTGCACAGATAAACAATTTAATCCGTCTCTTATGATTTCCAAGAAGTTAATGCGCTTGGCCAAGAAATAGTCCAGAGAATAACCAAGAGATTTAGAATTTAAACAACATTCATTACGCTGATAACTACCTGCCGGCTGTGGATTCATGTTCAGTCAGATTCAATCTTGACTGTTCCTTTAACGCATATAAAAGTTCACAATAACCATTCTCTAGACACAGCGATGTACCCTTTTTCACGTGCCAATTTTTTCATTTATTACCTCGGCTATAGATGAAGGCATTTCAAAAGACGCCATCATCATGCATGCTTATTGAAATCGATGGTAACATGTTGCTTTTTGTTTTGCACACATACAAATCATAATATTGCCTCTCCCATGATCTAAGAATTTCGTCAGTCCCATTATTAATATCAGACGATAAAAAAAAATGTTTTAATGCTGCTCATAGATGCAATTACCTTAAAATGTTTGCAGCATTCTGGCAAACAAATATGTCATCTTAATACTTTTGATTATTGAGTCAGAAGAAGCCAAGTAAAACTCAACTCAAATGAAGATGCATGGCTAGATTCAACCCAGAACACAAGCACAGTAAGATTTTATACATCAAATTTTTCATTTATGAAAAGGTTCAGGCCAACAGTTTTATTAAAACATCTTCACTGAGTTGAACATTAGAAGAGCAATGAATAAGATCATCTATGCTGTATGCCTGTCTTTTTATATATATATATATATATATATATATATATTTATACACTAGGGCTCAAACAGATAAGTCATGCAAACAATTAATATCATTTCCTTTGATAGATACAATGGATAAACTTCAAATATTTACAGAAAACAGCAAAAAGTCTGTGATCAGCCAAACTTCAATATAAAATGAGCAGTATTAACACTTACATTTCCACTGCTGCAGAACCCAGGAGTGTCTGCTGTGACGTAGCTTGTAGTAACAACAGATGGACACTCCTGTAGGCCAAAGTTCTGTTTCCGTACACTCAGCTGTGCTATATCTGAAATTAGGCCAAACATCTTAATACTTGAATCTAAGCTTTCAACATGTATGCCTATGACATATTCATTCAAAACTTTGATACCATGTTAATGCAGATAGTGTCCCACCTCCCTGTTTTCTCTTCAAACAGTGATTTAGTATGCGTCCAGGTGCTGTGTTTGGTTACACAACACTGACACATATAGAGTAGACAGACAAGACAGATAAGCAGGGAGGAGAGGCTGTCCGACAGCTGCCTGCCTGGTTGGGTAACACTCCAGTGGGACCCCCTGAGAGGAGCCCAGCTTGGGGTAACGTCTGCACTACAATCGGGAAGCAAGACTTCAAACAAGAGGCCTGTACACCCACCACCTCTACTGTTCCCTCTCCTGCTGTTCTCCTGAACCCCGCGGGGGACCTCTGAAGACCATCCCAGCAGTCAGCACACCATGAATCAGCCGTCTACGCTCTGACTGCCACCACACTCTCCTACCAGGTGTCGCTCTCTTTCTGGACTCATTTCTAGGCAAATGACTGAAGTCAGGAATGTGTGCTCCGTGTAAATAAATATGCTCCACTACACTGGCCCTCATTATCACCCCCTACAGACCTGCCTCTTTATCCTTTGTTGCCACATCCTAACTGTGCTGGAAGCAAAAATCCACACACCAGGGACAAGGTCAGATACCCAATTAATTTACAGCAGGGAGTTTTGAGCAACATGACTGAGCAGTTATCACCCTGTGTGTGTTAATGTGGCATAAGATAACAGAAACACTACCAACAGTACATTGTAGCTAGGCAACAAATTGCAGGGAAGGAGAAAATGCCATTTTTAGAAAATAAGAGACTTGACAAACCTGACAAAATCCCCCAAAGCTAACCTCATTACCTGAAAGCATGTCCACAACAGATTCTAATCCTGATGCACTATGTTCACCATGTCATATCAAATCAGCTAAAATACGCTCTTGCTGCAGGAAACCCAAGCAGCCACAGCTGACACTCTCTGCAGACAGGGCCCCAGGGACCGGAGTGGCTCAGCTGAGGACATTACTGCACGCAAAGCAACCTCACATACACACACAGACTGGTGGCAGACAACAGTCACCCTGTCATCTTCGATTGTGGGCCGCTCATGTTGGACCAGCGACACCTCACACACAGCTCAGTGTGTCTCGGCCCCCCTGGTGTCCCACTGCCGCCACAGAGTGACTGCCAAAGAGTTACTTCAGCTCTGCAGAACAAACACAGGAATCTGCCTGTCTGAAAAGCATGTATTTGAGTCAAAAAATGCCTAAATACATCACTGAGCTGAGGCCTTTAATTTGACATTGCATGTCCATAAATATAAATTGATTTCGGGAGTAAAACTGACATCACCTTAACATTTTCATTTTAGCTAAGAGCGCGACTCAAAGTGTTTGGCAACGGGATACATCACAAAAAGTCATCTAACAATAAACCTACAGCTCACTTTAGCAACTGTTGACACAAGTCAGGAAACATACATGTTAAACATTTTTTATAGCGGTTCTGCTTTGACAGAAAGGCAAACTAAACTTGTTTTCTCTATCCTTTTCTCAACTCTTGTTTACAACACACCCTAACTATGGTCTAAACTCAGCAAAAAAAAAAAAAATCAGTCATATCTAAACTGATGGACATATTGACAAACATCTTTGGCTCAGAGCTAGATTTTGCTAACGCAGCAGCTCACATATGTTTGGCAGATGGCACCATGTAGATGGCACAGGAGGTCAGAAAGAGCATCCAGCTGTATGTCTCTGAACACACATTCAGGCCCTCCAGGAATGTCTGAACAAGGACAAGGATTATGGCACCCTGGTTTGTGTTTATATGTAGCTGCTTCTGTGGATGCGTGTGTTTGCACGTGTTGATAAAAAGCAGAGTGCTGTTAAAATGAAACTTACAACACCTCTGCTTTTGATCATTAATGTTTACTGTCCAACTGAAGTATGAGCCAAATAAATCCCAAATGACCTAATGCAGCAGGACACGCACAGAGAAAAGAAAAACCTCGGAATATTAAACCAGAAGAGCAAAGTAACAGACATATGATGAGGTATGTATTAAACATGTTCTTTCTTTGAAAAATCATTCGGAATATAGTATAAACAATTCTGCAATGTTTTTGATGTTCAGTCGCTGATCTGTGACAAGAAAAGTTTCATAGGAATAATCTGAAAATTCTGACTCATGTCTACATCACCAACACCAGTCTTTTGTACTAGTATCGGATACAAACAATTTATAATTGACAAAACCAAAGAATAACCAATTACATCATCATTAAAAATATTAGTTAATTTGGTTTCACTGTTACTGATGTGCTTAATATTAATATTGTAATATCTGTTGCCAAAACTTTCTAACTGTAATTCATATCCAATACATTTTTCCTTCATAAAAAACATCATGGGCAGACAAGTCTGCAGAGGATTGCCTCTGAATGTTGATAATAATCAAGTGCTCTGGTCTACCGGGCAAACTATAAACCTCATTATAAGCACAGATAACACAGCAGGAAATTCCCAGAGAAACGCAGTGGAATCACCACACATTGTTGTGAGGGATGTGTCTCTCCAGCACAGAGGCTCCAGGAAAGGTTTATCATTGCTTAGCCTGGAAATCTCCTGCTCTATCTCATCAGATTTACAATGTCTAATTGCACAGATACAAGTGTACAGTGTGTGTCTGTGTACCAAGGCCAACATGAGGCATTGCAAACACGTGGAACACCACTGAACAAATAATTGGAAACAGTGTGCCTAAGATTCCACACTCCACAAGAGAGTGATTATGTAGATTTACAGGTAACACTGAGGGCCTTATCAGCATGTCAACAACTGCCCCATCATTAGAGCAGCTTGCATCTCTGCTGTATCCATACATGGTAAAGTTGACCCAATGTGTGACGCCTTCAGACCTACTTTGTTCAACAAGTATTGGGGTTTGGGGGCTACTGAGGGTGACCCCTTATTGTTAGGTGCTCCCTTTGTGGTCACACTCCTCACTGTACTGAGAAGAGTAAAATAAAAGCTTTCTCTAACAGTCGGTCATGCCCGACTGCTCCTGGCAACAACAGGTCCCAAGGACGCAGACCTGCCTGGCCTATATTGGCTTGGCTCTCAGTTTGCGGTGGCGGCACTAGCCCCCTGTCAGCTGTCCCATTCAGGGACGGACCGACCCTTTATTAAAGCTTTGAAGACTGCTGAACAAAGGGGCGTCCTATGTTTAGATGATAGAATGTAAGCAACTGGTTTTCTGCTTGGGCAACACAAGACAAAGAGCCGCCTTCTGAATACGGAGAGTAAGCGAGAGAGAGAGAAAGAGAGAGAGAAAGAGTGAGAAGGCTAGGGAGAGAGAGGGGAACAGGCAACGAGTTGTGAAGATTGTACATCCTGACTATTTTGATGGATTGAAAATTACGGAGATCTGGCAGGTGATTGTGGATGAAATGGAGGCTATTCAAAGAGAATTGAAATAAGTGATTATTGCCACCTGTGGTTCTGATGCCCTTAAGATTAATATTAAAGCCACTGAGCCATGGCTTCTGTGTTAATTAGAGGATCAGATATCAATCATGTTCCATACTGCAGTAGATCTCAGCATCTGCAGTACCCATCATGCACCTCTTTTTTCCTGACCCACAAAATTCTGATCATATAGAGTCTAAAGTGACTTTAGAATTAATATTTATGTAAGAGTTTGTAGTTACGGTTTAGTCATATATATAGCAAATAATTTGATAAGTTATAATAGCTCACTCTTGTGTGTACCTTGCTTTATGAAACACTAATACCTTACATTTTGTGATCTATGTCGTAGTTTTAATGTACTCTTAAAAGCCACATGTGGTGTTGAAACATTATAGTTTGACTTCTTAGATGGCTTTTACTGCCTACATATATTAAAAATCACCATTAGCAGTAAGACATAGACATGCATTTTGCATCAAATGCATGTGGATTAAAAAAAAAAATAATAAATTGCAACCCCTCTAACAAGTATCTCCCACCAACTGTAGAAGTACTTCTGGTTGAGAATCAATGCAATACTGTAAACTAATATTAAACATGGTTCAGTAGAGTTTGAATGAGACCACAGCAGGTGAGTATTTACCATTATCAAAGATGTATTGCCATTATCAAAGATATATTGTCAGTACATTTATGAATATTAAATGTATGGTTATCTAAACTCTCCAATTAATCGCTGCCAGCCTTACATTCAGGAAAGGCCAGCGAGGGTTGGACCATGTAGTCCAACTTTATCATGAAAGGTGGAGACATGCTGACCTTTAAATGATTCACTGGCAACATAGTTCAAAAACAAATTATTAGTCTTTGTAGCTGACGTTTATCTTAGCTGCACTGTTTTATCTCTTGCAGTTTGGTGTAAACAATGTGCACATTTTGGGTTTGTTCTACACACTAAATGAAGTTTATCAGCATCAGTTTTTTTAAGATCATACCATTAGAGTTGGTAACAGTCCACTGTTAACAGATGTGACACACAGCACTGTCCTTACGTATGTAGACCATCATATGCATACCTGATCGTGGCTGGCTTGGAGGGTGCTCCCGGTGCCGTGGAAAGTCATTTGCACAGGGGAGAGGGTCAGATAGGTCACAAAATCCTTGCCACTTGGTGCATCATTGTACTGCACCTGGAGGAGAGGACATGGGTACATAAACTCAGTGATGTCAATGGTAAACGTAAGAACAGATGACTCAAAGCACCAAAGTCAAGTATTGCGTTGAAAGCCTCTCAGGTTTTCAGTGGGATACAGTCTAGTGTTTTTGGAAGTGGCTGGCTTGAGAGTAAATCTTGCATGTCTAATTGCCACCGCAGAGCATTTGTGGACAATTACCCCACACCATACAGAGATGGCAATGAAGGGGAATAAATGTAAGGGTGTGTATGTGTGATTGTGTGGTGGTGGGTGGGGGTGGGGGGCACCTGGGGGGTAGCAATGACATCACCAGTGGCCCTTCATCACTGAAAGGTTAACTCTGCAGGCATTCCTAAATGCTGTGCAATCAGGACTGTTATGACATGATGCTCTTCTGGGACAGTTTGCTCCTTAGAGCCAAGAGCTTTGGTAATACTGCCTGCTTGTCTGCCCTACTTCTCACTGGCTCTCGCTCTGTGCACGCGTGTGTATTTGCATGTGTGTGTCTGTGTCCATGTCCATGTGTTTGCCTGGCCTACTTAGGCCTAGGACAGCTGCAGGCATCTTAATAAATGGCACAAATAACTACGAAAACCAAACGAAAATGAATATCTGCCAAAGGGACAAATGAATAGAAACAGAACACTACTGATTTAAAGTTGTACCTCAAAACGGAAATGAAAAAAACAAAACAAAAAAAAAACAAGCTAGCAAGTATGAAGATTGTCTTTGAAGTCAACATGCCTTCTAGCGTCTTTATGGACTAGGTTTCAACTCCTCAGATAAGCCAGGGATAACAAAAAGGCCTATTTTTTCTTATTTTGCGATTACATTTGTCTTAGTTTTGTTTGTCTGTGTATAATTTTACTTGCAGCCAGCATGGAAGAAATCTGTAGCAATCCAAAGTGAGGTCACTGTGTAATGAATTTATACATATTGTGTGTAGCGCTTTTTTTTTTAAAGCAGCAGAAATTGTGCATCCCAATTACAGGTGTATATATTTTCCTTAAAGCGCAGTAAGTTAATGTGTTTCTGTCTCATTTAGGTTACAATTTGTTGGCTATACATCCTAAAAAGTGTGTGCAGTTCACTATATATGATCTGTGACTGAAAGCTTCCAGAGCGTGGTATGTGTGCTTCTCAGAATGAATTATGATCATAGGTGGAAAGTGTGCGTTTGTGTGTCTGTGTCAGTTCCAGCTCACCAGACACATGGAAGTCCGCCCATAAAGATGTAGACCAATCATAACATAGACAAACATACGGAGGAATGAAATTGTGCAAGCAACGATATGATCAAACATGTGATGCTGCGGACACACGCACACACACACAGAGGAGGCTGATGAGGACATGAGCCCATGCTGATAAATTGTGGAATGCTATCTGTTATGTGTATGAATGATGAATATAGTAAAGTGAGCCACGGAGAAAGCCTTGTGACAAGTTAATCTCTAATAAATTCTCCAGGCTTCATAAGGAAAGAGACAAAGAAAGAGACAGAGATGTGAAAAAGTAGTACAGGGAGGCTTAGAGTAACCATATAAATCTTGCTTTGTTTTCCTTTTGTGTGGTACGCACAGAAGTTTGTGAGAAAGAATTCTATTTTAAAGATCAGAAGTCATATTGGAGTAAAAAGCACGTTACCACCAAATATTTTTGAAGAATTAGGAAATAAGTGCATTGACATTCTCACTGGCAAAGAGCATTTTCCCTATTTTCAGAATTCATGCAAGGAAAATGTCACCCATCCTGACCATAACTTTAAAATAATTGCAGTGATACTGAACTTGTTTCATTCAAATCTTGGGGGAAGAAAGCAGTATTTTATTCCAAGATGTACAACAACCCTGTCGAATCTTGGAGATTTAATGTGCCTGAACAACACAGTGTGTACAGTGTAAGTGCAGAGATATGAATCTTCATGTGTGAGTGCATAATTGTTCAGTACACTGGTTAATTTAGGCAGTATAAAGGCCTGTGCTGGAAGCCTGTGATGTATGGTGTAATCACGCCGTTTGATCAACAGGCGCTCTGCTTACTTCATCTATTGTGAGCTGTCAGGACTCCAGCCGAGGGTGAGGCACTTCCAGGGTGCTGTAGGAAACTGGCACTCTCTTTCAGTATCAGACACTAAAGAGATATATCCTTGGATAGATCAACTTTCCAATAAATCTCAGCTTTGCCTTTTGTCCAGATATGTGCGTCAACTAATAAGAAAGCCTCTCTGACAATAAAGAACTCAGATGAGGATAGATGTGAAGGGTTGTACAAGTAAATGAAAATGTCTCCTTTTGGTACTTGTAGTCCGTGTCAGCTCCAGATTTGTTTCTCAGTGCATCATACATTTTAGAAAGTAGTTGCTGAAAACACAGGATTGTACATTATGTAGTACTTATCTGCAGGCATCCACTACCATTCATCAGTTTGTTTTTCCAATATTTTTTTTTGAAGGCAAAAGAGCATTAAACAGCAGAACCCTTCCCCACACACTGAAAGGGTTATAAAAAAGCAGAGTGCATTTGCATGAGTGGTTCTCCGGCTCCATAGCTGCTACGTTACGCTAGTCCATAAAGATTACTAACTGGTACGAGTGGAAAAAAATAGCTTGATAAAAGGGGGTAAAATTATCTGACATTTAAAAAAGGCGGCATCTTTCAGTCACCTAAAGAAAATCCATTTCCATTTAAGTGTGCATCATATTCTGAAAATGATCACACCTTGACCATGTAGTAAGATAGTACTTGCTTTTTGTGATGGAAACCGAATGAAAACTAGAAAAGCACTGAGAAAGCACAGACCTCCGCCAAGGTAGCTCAGTGCCCCCATGCCCTATCTCCCAATGATAAAGAAACCTTAAAAATATTCCTGGATCCAGACAGTGATCTGGATCACCACTAAAATTTAATCAGTTGTTCCCCGTCCCAATTCTAACATTTTGAAAATTTCATCAAAATCCGTCCATAACTTTTTGAGTTATGTTGCTACCAAACAAACAAACAAACTAACTAACTAACTAACTAACTAAACAACCTACTTGGTGGAGGTAATTATTCAATTATCCAGATCGGTCTTTGATATCTTGTAGAACCTTTTGGAAACATATTCTGTATTTTTTCCCCAAGTGCCCTGACCATTAGTTTATTTGAAAGTCTCCTGTATCACTATGTTTGACACACTATGTGTCTGATACAGAAGAATTTCAAATAAACTAAAAGAACATAGACACTATGAACTTTGTTGGATTATCTCCCTGACCATTCTTTGTGGAGTTATATGCACAAATTTTGAAAATGGCCCTATCTCGTAGTGTTATAGTCTTTTAAAAAAAATTCCTGGATCCAGACAGTGATCCCAAAATGTAATCATTTCAATTCCTGAAAATTTCATCTAAATCCGTTTGGAACTTCAGTTATTTTGAACACAAACAAACAGATAAACACCAGCAAAAACATAACCTTCTTGGCGGAGGTAATAATAACACTGCTCTACAATTTCTTAGAAAATATCAGCTTCAGACATTAAATGTGCTGAATCTTACATAGTTTAATAAGATGAATCAGAAAACAAATGACCAAAGTCCTGGTTAGCTCATGTTTTCAGTATATATGATGGTGTGTTATTCCACATATATGTTGGTTTATGTACATTTATACAAT
>JAQQZY010000014.1:23621956-23638853 GCA_030068375.1 Ostorhinchus rueppellii
ACTGTTTAGAGGTAGATCTGGTGACTCTGAGACAAATATTTCTTTTAAATCAAACCCATTCTCTCATTAATTGTCAGCGTTTCATATTTTGGCCCAAGACTGTATCTTAGAAACTACAACCAACTAGGAGTTTTGACTTAATTTTTCTTTATTTATGACTGAAATTTGGTAAAGTTTCACGACTTTTATTCTGGAAGCATTTTACTTGTAGACCAGTGTTACTGTTGTGTCAAAGGGAGTTTGGTGGCTATGATGTGTACAACATAATGGCTTCAGCTTCACCAGAAAGCAGCGTGTGACGCCAGTGAAACACAGTGACAATATTCTGAATATACCTTAAATTTAAAGTTTATCATCAACGTTTACTCTCAGTGGCAGAAGGCAGTGAAATAAATTAAAAATGTAAGCACGTTCACCTGCTACACATGCACTGTAATTGTCTTTTCCTTGGCTGTAGGTGGGGAGTTTGCTGTTGTTCCCAAAATGTGCCTAATTACACTGCATGTGAAATTGGACAACATAAACAAACTTGACGCGCTCTACCATCAGCCAAATTCATCATCAAATTTGGCAGAACACCAAACATCACCTGGAGGTTTTATTCACTTAGTGGTTTGTAGAAAAAAAAAACAAAACAGCGAGGCAGCCTGATTACTTTGAAAATGTCCTAGTGCTTCTGACCTGCAGGCAGGAAAGGAAGTTGCCTGATGATCATGGCATCATCTCAACTCCAATGATTTGACTAAAACCAAAATAACGAGCATCTTAGAAACAAACCCTCTATTCTCCCATCCAGCCCGTCTGTTTTGAGTGCATGTTTGTATGCATCTGTGAGTGCATGCATTCTAAACAGGCCTAACTAATCATCCCAGGTCCCGACTCCAAAAAACGGCCTCTAATCCACTTCCTTTAGAGACAAAGAAGCAGGAGAGTTATGCAAGGACTGCGATTGATCGCCGGCACTAATGTGGAACGACCTCTGACATCTGGCTTCTAAAGCTGGATGGCTCCTCTTCAAATGCTCCTCTTCACTGGAACAAACATGAACATGCACAAACTAAAAAGCAATTTCAGTCACAGTGTTCATGCAGATAGCAGATCTGCATGAACACGTTGAATATTAAACGACAAGATGAATGAGTATGCGAACAACCACAGAGAATACATATTTCAGACATGAAGGAGAACACATAAGTGTCGGCAAAATACATAGACATGTGTATTCAAGCCGAGTTACACAATTCAAAACAAATAGGTATTCAGGTGCGTTATCATGTTCCTCACTCAAAAACCACAGGGCACAGGCACTGCAGAACTAAGACCACACTAAGCCAAGTGCAGGCTGATGAATGTCAAAAAATACAGAAATAACCACAACTCTCCCATAAAAAACAAGTCCTTCAAACTGGGAAACACTGTCATTGTTGGTGGAAAGCAATTAGAGGTCCATGGCGAGCCACTTCAGATTAGACCTCAGGGATCAAGAGAGTTTGAAGTGCACTATTTATACATTTCACTTCTGCCGTTGACAGGAGGTTGAGGACAAACAAAGTTGCTACTTAATAAACTTTGAATGCACTTGAATGAATTGAATGAACTAACTCGCACAGAAACAGGACAATGAGACAAAACCAGTTCTAGGCCCTCTTGAAACCAAGTCATTACCCAAATCTATCCAAAAAAAAGGACATTCTTTTCTTAAAAAAAAAAAAAAACACATTTGCTAGACCACCACAAAACAAAAAGGATCACGTTGAATGACCAGAGGAAGATACTGTAAATGCAGAATTTTAAATACTACTACAAGCAAAACACTGTTGATTCAACTTAAAAGTTTATTTTTAGGTGAGTGTCCAAGAATGCATGAAAACAAAGATTTGGTTGAAAACTTGACAATGGTACTTGAGTAAACTCACCCTAAGTAGCCTGTTCTTGAATGAATTAGGCAAAAATGCATGGTCTTACAACAAACGTGGACAATCATTCCTTTGAGTCCTGCTAAAAATAACTGACAAATAAATGCATCATTTAATTTTATCAAACAAAAATGCAAAAAAGGGCTGTACTTGTGTTGTTAATGAGCAAACACTTGAGCCAAGGGTGTCCAAAAACAGTACTTGGGAAGCAAAATAATATTATGACAGTTGATTGAAGTACTTATGACAAGTGTTTTTCTTCTTTTTTTCTGTGAAAGGAACAAAATCCAAGGTCAAGGAAAAACAATAAAATAACTGCGTTGTGTTTTTGTTGCTGAGTCAAATTGTAACTATAAAGCAATATCAAGAGATATTTGGGCACAGAAAACAGCACAAAAGCTTTTTTTTAGTACGTTATTATGCATCATTAAATTGTCATCAAAACACTTGGGACACTGTTTGCAGTTTTTGAAAGGGCTCACTCAATAGGGAAGGAGTCTAAATTGGGGGAAGAATGCAGGCCAGAGCGTTTCTGAGAACAGTGTCTAGTGTGCAGATAATGAAGAGAACTGTTTGGATTCCAAACAAAGTGCCATGTTAACACACCCTCCATCTCCCCATGCTGGGATGGTGCTGGCACACAACTGCTATCACTGCCTGGTGCTGTGAATAACATGAAATATGATCAATACTATCAAAATACAAAGAACAAAGGGGAGCAAGGAAAAAAAACAGACAAAAGATTATGCTGCATATTCAAATTTGCAATATGCTGTGCTGGCACTTGAGGGTTTTTGATTTAA
This sequence comes from Ostorhinchus rueppellii, assembly GCA_030068375.1. Taxonomy (NCBI): domain Eukaryota; kingdom Metazoa; phylum Chordata; class Actinopteri; order Kurtiformes; family Apogonidae; genus Ostorhinchus; species Ostorhinchus rueppellii. The sequence continues at coordinate 23,624,676 of JAQQZY010000014.1, forward strand.
AGGTTTGCAAATGGGCTTGATTGTGGTGTAAAAAACATCATCACTCAGTTTTGCCAAACACACACAGACACAGGCATACGCACCAACACGCACACAGAGGGCCACCATGTAAGCAGAGAGACCGAGTGCCAAGCCAGCACAGCATTAACAGTCTGATTTATACCACCAACAGAACTTGTTTTCAAAGATCGCTCTTCACACAAATATGCCGCAGAGCGCAGCTGGAAGCCATCACTGTGCCGCAAAAATCAAACGTAGCGGGATTAGCCATCCCAAAATGTATTTTCTAACACAAATCCCAGAGTAAACAGCGAGTAGAGGAATGAGACGATGACAAGAAGGTTGGAAACAAACCGTTAGAGTCTTTGAACGTTTGTACCAGATCAGGCGTTTGATGTTGATACAGAGAGATGAGAGTCAGCAGAGATCTGGACAGGAGAAAAAAAAAAAAAAAGAAGGTGGAAAGAAAGAGGGAAGGAAAAAAAAGAGAGTAGAAATTGCCAGGCAGGGTACAAGGTGTAGTCGGCACCATTTGAAGTGGTTTTCCTATACAGCCAAAGAAGGAAGTGGAGAGAGAAGAACAAACACTGCGAAAGTGTGAGAAATCCTGGGAACTGCACTGAATGGATATCAACACCAGCCACCTGCCAAGGATAGTGTTTTCATTAACATGGGATTTCCAACATAGAAGTTCTGATTCCAGCACAGCAAAGACACCCCTCACCCCCGTCATTTTTCTCCAAATCCATCTCCCACATCGATCTGTTGTGGGTAGATAACATAACTCACCTGATCGCTATCTGGCTCATGTTACTGCACATGGATTCAGGAGGTGGACAGAACTGATAGACAGATACCAGATCGCCTTTCAGACACGATCTAAGAACCTAAAAGCAGTGTATGCTGATCACTGCTCACCATTCACAACATTAATTGACAATCTCTAAAATGTTGAAACCTCCTGTTTCACTAATAGTTCAAATCTGAACCACATGAACCTATGTACATACTTTATGACAAAAGCTGGCAAGTACTGAAGAGAGCAAGAGGTCATTCGCTCCAACACTGCACATTTCACACACAGTGTACCCTAGTAATACATGCTAATCTATAAGGTTGTACTTTAACAATAAAGTGGGGTTTTATCCCTACAATTAAAACTCTGCAGGCATGTAAAAACTCTACTGCTGCACAAAAAAACAATGTCATATTTTCCATTGCAAAAACCAGAGCACAACCCTAGGAGCAGTGTAGCTTCTAATTTATGCTGAAAAGGTGTTACATTCACTGTGCCTGCCAGTTACTTAGCAATATGGCTTTCTGTATCATGCAGAAAAAAATAATGAGATGCTTGATCGCTGTTCTTTGTCAGTGTTGTTATTCACGCACCTTAGGCATTCCAAGGTCCACATCCTATCTTTAGACAGCATATGCAAAAGAATGGGTAGTGCATCTGTCGCACTAGCTACTGTGAGCTGACTTGTGTGTGAAAACATGTTATTGCCTAAAATAATTGATGTAAATTAAAAACAAACCATCCCAATTTCCAAATCGTTCTCAGCACTGATCCACAAAAGACACCAGCGTGTGATGACACACACTCACATTCAGTTTCCACATGACACTGGCCTTTCTCTCTCAGCCAGTTTCACTCCCGTCCTTCTTCATTAACTCACTCATCCATTAAATCAGCCTTGCTCTGCCAACCCACATTCACAAATGGACACAGAGAAAGAGAAAGCTGCTCTGCTAAGAATGCCACACTTCTTTACTTCAAATAATCAAGCCTGCACGAAAACCACTTTAAGACGTGCTCTGGGAAGGTATGAGAGAACAAATCGGTGTTGAAGCAGCAGGTGTGTCTTACTACAGATGTCTATTGTGATTCCATTTGAGAGTGGAAATCATTATATTTCCATCAATCATTAATCTCTTATATAAAATTCCCCTGGTCACTTAAGAAAGGCTGTAGCAGCCTGCGATGCCTCTAATAAGTGATGTGATGGCAGAGTAAATGGGAAGCTGGTGACTGCAGTGCTGCAGTGCAACCTTTGAACTTCCACAAACTACAAACAGCAAAAAAAGTAATGTTACTTAAAATAAATCAAGCAAAGGATACCAAGGGATGTAGAAAAAACCTGAAATACAACTGTTAAACCAACAAAAGGAAAGACAGCTACATGGCTAAAGAAAGAAAGAGGGAGAATCTGCTACATGGTTCTTACTCAGTGCTTTATCCTTGGTCCATGTGTTGTCTATTACCTCTTGCTTCTTTGTTTCTGCCCTACTTCCAGTGCACATACCCGCCGTGCCAACAACACGCCAGCCAAATTAATAGGAAATACACACACATACAAACACACTGGAGTAAGTGCCAGCATCCTTGCTCCAAGCTGGCGTGAGTACAGCACACTGCTGCTTATCCAGTCAGAGCTTCCACCAGAGGCTATTTTCCAATCAAATCAAAAGAAGGGCTTAGCAGGTAGGCCCAGGCCTTTGTCTGGAGAGCTGGATGGATGAAACAGACACTATGAGAATGTCCTCAGTGCTTGTTTAGTTGCTTTAATCCAGTGTTGGGCGGTCACTGTAATCCGCTCACTTGGATAACATAATTACATTACAAAAACAAAGTTACTAATCAGACCAGGAGATTATTATCAAATTACTTAAAAAATCTTACAGCGGATCAAAGTGACGTTTGTTGTTCAGTGTGGTCGAAAGACAGCCAGTCGGCACATGTGTCATGTTGTAGCTCAGTGGAAACGCAGACAAGTGCAGTTTTTGGCGAAAACATTTTAAAAATTGTAGTGGTTTATCCTACTAAAACACATAAGAATACATAAGCCTCACAAAATCTGTCTAACATTGCTATGTAGGCAACCAGAGGTTCTCGTTACAAACCCACATGATATGAAACATCCCCTCAATGGAACACATATTGTCTGCATGTCTCAATTACAGCCTGAATTCCTCTCTTAAGAAATGGACACACACACACACACGGGGAAATTTGTGTGTACTCACAGGTTTGCGGCTTTATTTACTACCATAAATACATGTAAGGGGGAATAGTCAAAAAACCTGACTTATTTATGTAAGGTGGTTTATGGTTTATACAATGTAAGAACAACACAGACTTAAACTTCACGCACAAGCTTAGCTCAACTCCACTCCACTAAACAGAACCTGCTGCGTGTGTGTGCATATGTACAAGTGTGTTTGGGCTTGGCCAAGCAGCAGAGCTCTCTCATGTTACACACACACAGGAAGGCTCAGAGCAATAACAAAGGCCTTTCAAAAGAACCCTCAGCAGGTTAAGATAAAATGTTTTCGCTCAAACTGATAAAAAGCATCTGCAGCTTAAATGAACAGGCGCTGGTATCACTGGCATGGTATGCACCGCAGATCGGCCGGCACAGATTAAAACAGACACCAGGTTGTCTCTGTCTTACACACAAAGACACACATAGAGCGCTAAGAGTGAGGATATATATGTGTGTGTGTGTGTGTCCAGCCCAGTAATGACAGAAGCACCTGTGAGTTTTAGTTCCAACTCTAAATCTGTAGCCTGCCAATGTTGTCCACAGTGAGAGGCAGAAAATGGATATTGTGATATTGAGAAGTTCTGTACTCCAGACTCTTCACAAGTCCATTAGCGCTGTTACTGCACTGCTTTCATTTCAGCCCTCTCTGAAAAGCTTTTCTGAGCAGAATTACTGTGCATTCCTTCTCACCTGCAAGAGTCACATGCTTGTCTATGTTTGTACAGGTGAAGCACAGGTATGCCCATTTTACTCATGAGGAGAGGTTTTACACACCATATGAGGCCTGTGTTTATGGACAACCACATGCTGACCAACACACCACATAGTCATTTACAGCAGTGGTCCAGAAAGACTACTTGGAAATAGTCATTGGGAATAAACATACCAGTTTTCAGTCTTTGTTCTTCCATTCCATCATCAGCATTTTACCATTTTCAAAGTCACCCTTGCTATATGAAACAAAAATATTCTACTATAACAATTTCCCTTCAAAGACTACAACAAAGGTAATGCTACTATTTGCTAGACTTAACTGCAGTGAATTCTGATTGGTTTAGAAGTTCATCGAGTGATATTTATTGATATCTAAGGAAGAAATTACACATTGCAACCAGCTGCATCACACTATCTCTTCATTCACAAACATGAAAGTCTCTCACAGCAGCCAATGTTTGTTTCATCTGCTCTAAGCCCTTTAATTGAAGGGATATTAACTCTAGTCCACACTGAAACAGTGTGGCTGATCCATCCTGATGCAGGCTTCCACCTGCTACAGAAGAGGAAAAGGAGTAGAGGAAGTCGGTTTACACCTATGGTAGTAACATACTGGCACAACACAGTCAACTCAAGCCATTCTAAGATATTAAAAACAGAAAAGGACATATTTTTTGTGATTATGCATGAATTGAAACAAAATTATGATTAAATACATTTTAAATGTAAATTGTGTTTATATGCTGTTCATAGATTCCTCCAAATCATATACATTAGCCCTTCAAAGAAAAACAACCTAAAGCACTTTTACTTCTTATTCCAGCTGTTGAAGAGAGTTGAAGCTGCCCAACTATAAAAATGAAGTATGAATGCAGGTCTGGGTATAGAAATATATCAGGATATCTATACTGGTATGTACCGTCACTCCCTGATGTATGGCTGTACCACAAGGTAGCTTTTAGTAATGTTAATTTATAGTTTGTACACTGTAATAGATGCCAGATAGAGTGAAATACAAACCTAAATTTCACAACAAATAAATGAAATAAAAAACCAATTGTGAAACAAGTATATGACTTTGTTGTGGGACTGAGCTGGGATGAGTCAATGTAACCAGAAACAAATGTGCTAAACTAATGTACTGTAAATGATAATTCCAGTCAAATAAAACACTCATTTTTTTAATCATTTTATGACAAACAAAAAGCATATTACTTTGATGAACAAATGAGATGAAAGATCATGTATGTGAACGCATAAAAAATAACTGCAATTATTCCTTGTTAACTTGAATTTATGACAAAGACAAACCAATTAGATTGTCTGTAAACACCCTAACAACTGAGTGTTGTGAAATGATGTTGTCTTTTATAATTAAACTTCCTGTAGAGGCCACACTTTAGTAGCAGATACACATCACTGGGTCTCACCTGGAAGCCTTGGATGCGAGCCAGGTAGTCCAGCTGCTGTGCAGGCTGCACCGAGACGCCACAGGCAAGGGTTGAGCTCTTCCCCTTCATAGGAAGGGAGCCTTCAGCTGTGGGTGACTGACCATTCAGTAGCAGCTCTCTGGCCATAGTAGCAGTTGGGCTGGGTGAGGAGGTTGTACTGCTGTAGTAGGGAGGATGTCCTGGGGGCAACGGGGCAGAGCAGGGTCCCATGTCTTTGGAAGTCATGTAGTTGACAGAGCCACTGTTGTTGCCAGGGCCAGGTGCACCACCCCCCTGCTTCCTACTGGCCTCCATCTCCTGGTAGACATCAGGGCTGAGGTGGAGCAGTCCTTTCTGGGCTACAGAGGTAAAGAAAGAAGAGGAAGAAATTAGTTAATTAATGAATGGAGCAAGGAAAAGAATAAAGTAAGAAGAGAAAAAATTGAGTAAATGAAGGTTTGATAAATGAGCAGATAAATGTCAAATTAGTCATAAAAATACAGAGGTCGAAGATTATAGAATCAAAAAAAGAGAGAAGGGTTATTATGACTTTTAATTACTGTCAAAATAACACATTCTTCTGCCATTCATTATCAGATATTACCAGTGTGTGTTTATGCATTTGTGTGTCCCCTTGTGTGAGTACACACATGGGCGTTGGCTCCCAAAGTGGCATTCCTTCACCGAACGTAGATGACAGTTTCATGTGGTTTGGCAGTTCCAAGCACTATCAAAGTGTCTGCTGGGAAACACACACAGCCTCTTTCTTTCTCGCTCAGAAACACAAACACTCAGACACAAACGGAGGATCTACCAATATCAACAGAGTAGCTATGACTTCATCATTGGTAGATGATGGGAAACAGCACTGTCAGCTAACCTGCATCATGCTTTACATTTATCACTTCTTGAAATGCAGACGCATCAGAATTCGAAAGCAGGTTCAACCTCAGATGGTCAGAATATTTCGGTGACTTAAGGAAATGTCCAGAGCGATTTGGATCAGAAATGCTGGGGCACCATTGTTGTCTGTCCGGCTTTTCTTTAACAGGACGCAGCTCCATCCAGACATGTAGTGGTTTTAGCCAACTCACCACAAAGGAGCTCCAAGGCTATGTTCCGATCCAGGCCATTTGGATAAATCTCATTCGTTTATGTTGGCTTCGTACACTCTGACATCACTGTCCCAAAATGGTCATGACAGGTGGAAGAGGAAAGACCAATGAGTTGAGGTTCAATTCTTTCGTCACTTTGTGGCTCCAGTGAAAGTAAGAGGAAAGAATATCAAATGTGGGGAAAAAAAAAGGAAAATTAAAGATGTGAGGGGAGAGAAAGTAAAAGATAAAAGAGAAGGATGAGCTGGGAGCCAGAGCGGGAGGTGGGGATGAGTGGATGTGAAAACCATGCGGAGCCTCCGAAGCCCAGCCAAGGTCACTAGAGACAGGAAGACCAGCTGCGTGTCTGTGCGTACGTCTGTGTGCTTGTTTGTGTGTGCGTATGGTCCAACAGCTGGGAGAAAGCACTGGAGTGAGCGCATGACTGACAGGCCACTTCCTGTTTGAGTTAACATTACCATCACACACACACACACACACACACACACACGGAGTTTCAAGCAGCCAGTCTTGATACTTGTTGCTTTCTAAAGTGTAAGTTTTCTGGGAAGCTGTAGACAGCATTTCCCATTATGAACAATGAAGTTTAAGTTCCTTTCCAGAAAGGCTTAAGGAAACAACAATGAAATCCAGTACCTATTACTCATACTACAACAAAATGACCCATGCCAGCAATGACACAACTCCTAGGATTTTCCCCCCCTCCCAATCATGATGACAAGTTTAATTTGAATTTACACAAGTAAAACTCACAGGCCTGTGCATTCTGTACCGTCATTAAAAAAAATGAAAGGTGTTAGCCAGCATGACGTTAGCTGCGGACAGAGTATTTGGGGGGGGGTTGTGCATGTAATCTATTTGAGTGTGTGTGACTGTTGCTTATGTGTGTGTAGATGTGCATTCTAAGATGTTGGCATGTTTGCACGTAACTGAGTGCTCAAAGCTGGTGTTACATGGCAAGCAAGAGCGTGAGAGAAGCAACGAGCAAGAGTGAGACAAAGAAGGAGAGACAGCGAGAGTGAGTAAGTAAGAGTGACGGAGTGTATTTGTGTGTGAGGCCATTGGACAAAGATTGTGAAATTGTGTACATAAAGTGGGATCAAGGAAAAGAAAGGAGAGAGCAGTGAAGGAGCAGAAAGGGACAAAGTGAAGCTGAGAAGTGAAATGAGTGAGTGTGTTTGTGGTGCTGGTTCCAGGCAGTTTCTGAGGGGTCCCACCCAGACTCGGCGTCCGGTGGGCCAGGGGAGCGCTGGAGGGAAGCCAGAGCCAAGCATGAGACTGATCGAAAACAGATAGGGCTGGAGCCCGCCGCTATAAATCACCACAGTGGAGCAAGACCTTCGCATAGTTCACACATGCACACAACGCACAGACACACGTACGCGCACACACACATGCACAGCAGGAAATGAAATGTGGCAACTCAAGTGAAAAGCCCTGCTGCAATACCCATGGGAATAGAAGGAAGAAAAATCACTCTCTTCTTACTCCTTTTTCTTCTTCTCCCTTTTTCACGTTCTCTTATTGTGTCTTAGCCACCTTGTTTGTTGGAGCCCTGCATCCCACAGCTTTGCACAGAACAAAGGGCAGAACCACACACTCACACATGCACACACAGTGAGTGTCTGTGGGTGCATGAGTTAGTTTTTTGTATAAAAACCAAGGGAAGGACAGTGGAATAAACAAATGGCCCGTGACACATTCAGCAATTTTCTCCCACTCTGCCACTTGACGCAGGGTGTAGCTGCCTTCTCAACACAGAAAAACATGCACACATGCATTTTATTAATGAAATCTAATCAAACAGTGCCCCAACCTGTGACAAATAATCTGCTCTGCATACTGTTCAGATGCTCTTCTTTTCAGAGTAGCCATTCACATCCTATTTGTGGCCCCAATGGTAAAACTAAATTCAAAAAGAACTCCAGAACCTGTAATATTAGAACACCATGAACACAAGTAACACCAGTAACCACAGGTGCTGCCAAATCAACCCAGACGAAAGCTTTAACTTCCATGAAAAACTATACTTAATAGTGTGACATAACCTCACAGCGAAAGAAGTTCCTATAATATAAACACTTGTAAAGCATGTATGTCCAGAGCTTTAGTGATTTATTGAGCATTAATCATATTGAAATACTTCATGACAACACATTTTCGCTTCATCAGTTTTCTTTAGAAAGGAAATTTCAGCACAAACTAAAATAATCACTGTTTATCGCACACGTATAAATGTTTCAGCAGCCAACATTTTTTTTTCTCTCTTTACTGCACTCACTGCAGTTGTGCAAACTGATGTAGCTAACCCCACTTCTATTCAATAAACTCCGATCAATCAAAACAACAGACAAACCAGAAACATCTCCCATTCAGCATTACGGCACAAATACAAAACTGAGACCAGCTGTATCTGTTTGAGTTGTAAATGGTGTTTATGTGATAAACATTATTCAGACATTAGCATTGTGTGAATGTTGTGCGGTTTGGGAAACTTTAAAGAGCTAATTAGCAGATAGTTAAGCCTCATGCTGAGTGTGAGATAAACTATGAGTGGGAATGGCACAAGACCAAAGGCTGACTTCAAGCCAACAATGGGAATAATCACCAAATAAGGAAGATTCCGTTTCCCAGGGGGCTCTGCTCTGGAGGTATTGGACAATGCCTATGGTTTGGGCTACCATACAAACCACAACCACCCAAACTGTTTACCCAAAAGAACAATCATTTATCTATAAACATAATTTAGATGAAATACCACACAGAAAATTGGACTAAATCACAGATATGACCGCTATAAGAGTTGTGGCAGAGGCTCAGTCAGTTCTCATCTGGATTCTGTATATCAAGTTTGGATGAGCCATGAGCAAATACAATTCCTGGTGATTAGTTTTACCAGCCTGCTTTGTACTTTTCTGCATGAGAAAGCCGAAACACCGCATCCATTCCCCCCTCAAGACTGTAGCTGGATACCTCATGTCAGGACACTGCAGCGCTGCCAGAAGTCTCCATTAGACCAGAGTGACGACAGCACATTCAAATCTAATAAGGCTATCTGTTTGTTTTCCACTCTGCTGCTCCGCATCTCACAGACTATTCATTTGTCCCCTAAACTGCCCTTTTTCAAGCTGTTGGTATTTTCTTAGCTGGCATCCGGAGTGAGAGTGCTCGCAGTGTGTCCCTTCTTTCAAGCTGTCTGGGACATCACAGTAAATCTAGCTCAGATATTTCAACGCACGCAAATCTGATTAAGCAACACCATGACTATGAATTCTCAGTGTAACTTATCATACATGTAATGAAGAACAACTTAACTCCCAAACCATGTGGAATAAATGGAAAAATAGCATTTCTGCCAGACTCTGAGGACCAGACAAATAACTGAAAATAGAATGTGAAGTCTTGAAATAGCGTTTAGACTTCAGAGAAAGGGAAGGATTTTTCTTTGTTTTTATTTTGATTACACGACAAGACAGCCAACTGCACAACAGCTACAGCTGATAGAGACCAGCTGTTTCCTACAAAATTGCATCCCGACGCTTTTGGGTGAAGGGCCTTTTGAGCCCCACCCCATCTATAAAATGAGATGTCCCATAAGGCCATCATATTCCCATGTAAACTTGTACATAAATCCTGTCATTAAAAAATGTATTTGTATTAGTCTATAGTTACAAATCTCTGTAAGTAGTAGACTTGCTCCAGCTGAAGTGATGACCAAGGGAAGGGGCCTGTCCACTTCATGTCTGATCAAATAAGTTACCGTCATTTTTTTTTTCTTTTGTAGCAGAGTGATCATATACTGCATAAAATCAGTATAGGTCTAGAGGCTTTTGTAAGCTCTAAATGTGGTCTGACATTATAGGCTATACTAGTTTTAATATACTGGGAGACAAAAGAATTAACTTCAGAAAGGCTGGATCATTCATCACCCAAAAAAAAAAAAAAAACTCCAAAGCCCAAAAAATCTAGAATCATAAGTCAGAGGGAGTGGCTCTTACACTTGTGACATATTTGCTAAGAATAGCCAAACTTCACTAACACACACAAAGCAGTCACAAACTGAGGATTAGGGAAAACACTCTAGATGAAGTGCTACATGCAACCAATAGGCAAAACAGGGTTTTTTTCCCATTAGGTTGCTATTTTACTTTGTCTGCAGATTGGAACTGATAGATCTGCACATTTGAGTAACATCTTTACTATTTCATCTATAACCTCACATCATATGATCATGTATCACGCCTCAGTTGTGCTGTTTGTGCCTGTGTGCGTGTGTGTGTGTGTGTAGTATTTTGGGTATGTGTATGCACTCCATTATGCTTGTGTGTTAATCCTGAGTGAAAGGCTATGTTTTTTGCACAGGAAGGCAGTGGGGGGACTCCCTGGAGGGCCCCAGTGTGCCGGCCCTGTAAGCCTGTGTGAATGAGACTGAATTCGCAGGCTCCCCACGAGGACGCACGGCCGATTAAGCTGACAGTCAGAAACCCATTGACCAGTCATAGAGATTAAACGCCGGGCCATCTCAGCAGCTAAAACCACCTGCAGGATGGAGAGAGAGATGAAGAGACAGAGGAGGAGGAGGAGAAGGAAATGAGGAGAGACACAGGGAGACGTGCGGATACTCACTGTTACTTGTTGCTTCGGTAAAAGACGCCTTTTGTCCATTCCAGCCTTTGTTGTCCATCTGTAGTGATGCGGAGAGAAGTGGAGAAGGGGGAGGTAAGAGAGATGTAGAGTTTTCAACAGACAGCTTCTTCACGCATGTCAGACAAGTTCCTTCCTACTGTTTGGCCCACAAAGAGACGAACGCTCACAGGAGGGGACGCTTAAGGAGCCTAGTGTCTGTCTACGCCAGCTACTTAATTAGGGGGGACTGTCAGTGTTTGGTACCTAAAAAAGGCTCCTATTCAATGTGCTACTTCTCCTGTGGTATCTGCGTTGGTCTGCACAAATCCACAGTCAAACTCACATGTGTGAAATAGAGCAACAAATCATTTCTGATGTGTGTGACTGCTGAGGAGATGATGTGGGTGAAAACAAATGCATCCCCTTTAAACCCCCCCAGTTTCTCTAAACTTTACACAGATCACCCACAATTCCACTGTGGGAATGCAGAGCAGCAGCGCTAATGAACAGACAGAAAGGGAAGTAAGAAGGGTCGAGAGGGATCTGAAGAGAAAAAACCTATCCTACGAAACAGGAGCTTGGCAAACGCAGTTTCATACATTCAATCCCACAATCACTGTAAAAGCTTTGGGTTGTCTAAGGATCTAACAGGAAGTAGGCCATAGGGCTAATTCTTACAGAGGTGTTTTTGGAGTTGTCAAACCAATGCACCAATGTGGATCAGTCTCTAATGCCATTGTGTTTAAATATTCAGTGTTGAGTGTAACCAGAAAGGTTTCAATGCCTGCCAGGAATTTGTGCAAACATAGTTATTAAATATGCTGCTTATTTCCATGACAGCAGGCTCTTAGTTACTTCAAACCTTAGCCATGAAAACATGTTAATTTAGAGCATAGCAAACAAACAGAATTTCTCTTACTTGTGACTAACATTTGATGCTTCCTGATTAACACATGTAGCAGGCTTAACAGTAAATAGTGTCATTCACTGACAGACTGCACGATGTTAAAAATACAATCTAATTAATGTGAGCTCAACATAAAGACTGCAATAAAATGTCAGCTCTACTTTAAGGATGCTACTAAAGGGAAATACTGACTACAGACTGCACTGAGATTTCTTCAGTGTAAGAGTCAGCTTCACAGCTATTCTCATAAGAGCAACATGCCATCGTGTAATTTTATGGGATGGCAGTCTTAATAAGATACGTGCTGCAGTATATATCTACCTAATGAGCTATCAAGGGAGAGCTGCATATTCTATAGAGCTTGGTTATGTAACGTCTTGATCCGACTCCCCTCGACTGAATCCTCTAGGCTTAAAAATCAACGAGGTGAATAAAGATGATGGTGATCAATGGCTGCTCACAAAACACGTCTGGTTCAGATGATCTGAACAGATTACATAATAGGCCGGTCATGTCAGGCGCACTGACACTTGTGATACATCTGAGGAATGACTATCAGCTTTTCTTGAATTCTGTGCAGGGCTGCATAAATAAGATGACATCATAAGGGGAGCGTTTATGTAATGTTTCAACATACACGAGTAGACATTACCATCTACAGAGCTCTTCTGACAACAAGGCATGATTTCCAAGTGAAACTGTGCTCTATGTATAATTAAGTGTGCATCTGTTTGTGTAGGAAAGGTACTTAGAAACAATTGAATAAGCAAAAACCTACAGGTGTTAATTAATGTGTGTAATTTCATATGGTGCGATAATTTACAGAAGACAAACACATTTAGAGTATAAAGTCATTGTTAGTTCATTTGGAGTATCAATGTCACTTTATCAAAATTCGCACATGCTTCATAGGGAAAAGTGTGAATTTGTAGATTTTCTGATAATTAATCCTGTCTAAAATGTTGTGAGGAACTAGCACTTACAAGGAAAAATTATCAGCCCTAACAGAATGAGAATGATGTTTATAAAGGTTAAGGTATAGGCTATAAAATACATCAGCTGGTGTAAGGTGAAGTTTGTACCTCAGTGGGGCTCTGAGGGACTGTAGAGGCCTTATACCCCAGCTGTAGCAGCATTGCCTCAGCGGCGTTCCGCTTAGCCACCTTCTTGTTGGGTCCCGTTCCTGTGGCAACCTCGTTATTCACCTTGACCTGCACAAATATGACAAGCACAAATGCATGCCAGTCAAAGCACTGTATGGACACTGTATTTACAGACACAGCACAGAAAAAATAAAATAAAATAGCAAATGTCCATATAAATGCATGTTACTAAAGGCTGTAGCTTAGACACTTTCCATCCTAGAAGCTCTAACATTGTGGGACGAGTCGGCCATGCGATTTGCATCACACAAAACGGATCCAAGTGAAGTGTTTGTTTTTCAGTGATCTCAAAACATTAAATCTGTCCACACAGAATGTAAGCAGATATTTCCAAGAGAATATCAGCCGCCGTTATGTTATGCAAACAGACAATTACACTGTACAAATAACATTCTGGGAGCCAAAGCCTGTGAACAGCCAGGCCTTGGTGCACTTACTCAAAGTGGTCTGACATGTTCACTGAGGGCTCGGCTAAATGCATCATACATAGAATATAATAGAGAAGAAAAGCCTACATGAATAACTTCAACTCTGGCATTAATTTTAAAATGATTATAAGCTGTTCAGAGGAATGTGGAACCAAGTGAAGGCGGATGCTTTTTTTCTGTAACTAGTGATGTGTCCAGACAAAAGACGTGAAAATAGAGACTCATTTTAGCCCTGCTGCTTACCAAAGGAAACAATGTGGAAATTTTAGAAGAGTGAGCGGACTGCACAAAAGAAAGACACACACTCACAGGACGCCAATGTGGGTATCAAAGAGGCATGGAGAATAGGTTTGAGGCTGAATTACTGCCTGATGCTCAGAGACTCTTCTGTTCATATGAAAGAGGAGGATTATGGAAAGACGGACAAAACGTAAAAGCCTGACAAAGAGACAACTAAGACAAATAAAAATGGTAAAATTGGAATTTGCATAAATGATAATAAGTCATGCACTTGCTATCTTTACAACTCTGACACAAGCGTGACATCTATGGCATGAAAATAGCTATGATAAACCGCTGATTGGTGGACTCCTGGAGATAATACAGACTAAAGCAAAACAAACAAATCTGAAGACATTCCAAACCTCTTCATTCATTTCAAAACGTTACTTTTAACAGGGTTCCTACACATTTTCAAATTTGAAATTCCAGACTTTTTCCATACTCAAATTCTGAGATTTGAGACATCAGC
>JAQQZY010000014.1:23638953-23649606 GCA_030068375.1 Ostorhinchus rueppellii
CCATACTCTCATTTCAATTTTCCATACTTTTTCAGACCTGGAAAACACTAAAATCAAATTCCATACTTTTCCATACTTTTCCATACTGCGTAGGAACCCTGTTTTAAGGTTTGAATAAAGCATTCCCATAACTCCAATTCTATGTTTTTTGCTTGATATACAGAAAAGAAAAGAGAATGAAACAAAGGTAACATACTAAATAAGCAAAACAATTTCTAGTGTTTGGAATAATTATTAATCTGTGAATTTTTATTTTTTTTCCCCCACTTTCTTTATCTAAATTCTTAATGCACATAAGTGAAAAGTGCTTGAATTGCAGTAATGATAGCTTAAAATCTGAAGTACTTAAATGCATGGACATGCATATTTCTGCCACAAAACATAGGCATGCACATATATACACTGACAACAAGTAAATTAAGTCTTAATCTAAACACCACTATAGTGTCTAAATTGCAGACAGAACAATGTACAGTCATGAAAAAAATTATTAGGCCATCAAAAGTAATCAAAAACAATGGTTATGTATTGAAGTACTAACTCCTACTAGTTATTTCAAGGTTCATAGTTAATTTTTCACGTTGACGTGTGAAAGAATGAAATTTGTGAGTCAGGCAAAGCAATGTAATATAAAAATTGCAGAATTCATTGAATAATTCCCTAGTCAATATAGAAATAACCTATGATTTATATATTATACTCTAAAATATATATACAGTTGTGGTAAAAATGATTAGACCAAGTCATATTAACAATCAAGTACTAACAGACAGAAAAGAAAACATGAAATGCCTAAAAGCACTGTTTTTGTCAGTACAATGCCATAGCTATTAATGTAACAACTTAAGTGATTTTGGTTATTATCAAGAAAAATCATGGAAAATGGCTAGATATCAGCTCTTAAAATAAACTCTTATGAGCAATTTTTGTTATTATCATCATATTTTTCCAAGCAAATGTACCTTTAGTTGTACCAGGCATTAAAATGAACAAAAAACTGAAGAAAACAAAGGTGGTCTAATAATTTTTTCCACAACTGTATGTCTTGCTTTGTGATGACGTGGCTTTTATGTGCGACTCAAACAGACCTCATGCAACACTAAACAAGGCCACTGCACTATCTGATGAGATTTCTCATCATACAAAGTCCCTGCTTCATTTACTGGCTTAGTGATAAACAGCAATCATCTGTAACTTATTTAGGGGTTAAAGGTTGCTACTTCAGCAAGACCACGAAATTTTATTCAGTTAATGAATGCTAGTTCTTTTCTGCACAGCTACATTCTGATATCCTCCTGCAGTACAGACTGTCGTCTGTGTGCTTTCTTTAGAAAAGAACAAAAGCTTGAAATGGCAATTTAATTGCATAAAACAGCTGGCAGCTCCTCCACTGAAAATAAAACAGGGCTGTAAAGATGGAAGTTCATCTATTCTGAGGTTTAACTGCTTGCTATAAAATAGTGGATATTAAACAGACCATTTTAAGGTAGATCCAAGACCTTAACAGGGTGCAGAGGATTTCAATTAAGTTATAAAACGTGTAGTAAATAAATGGTACCAGAGCTAAAATTCACTTATCACGCTTTCATACGCGTTTAAAAAGATATTGTCGGTAGATACACGTCTATAGCCTGAAGGCATGAATTTCTCAACCCACTTTTACCTTACAAGTGTGGAGGCCATATGCAGGAATGGCCTGAGTCCACATGCGTGACAGAAATTGGAAATCACATCACAGTCCCCTGAGAGATCCAAAGACCTGTATTCTAGAACAGCATTATATAATAATGCTGTAGGCTCTCTTTGGCCAGACAGATGGTTTATTCTTGGTCTTCTCTAATCAAAAACATAGTCAATATGTGACCTGGTCTTTGGTTCAGGATTATCTAGACTTTATGGAGTCCCAAAAAGGTTATGGATCACATTAACACCAACCTATCTAGCCATCTATAGTCTCTAATCCATTAGAGAAAGACAATCATAGTAGATGGTCACAGAGCTCCTTCTTTAAAGACATCCTGTTAAATTTCTCTATCTCAGTCCTACAGCTGTGAGCTTAGGCTGCATTAGCTTAAACTGTAATAATCCCTGTAGGGAAATTACTTCTGCTGCATTTTCTAGTAGCTTTTAATTAGAAACAGCCATCGTGTCATTCAAGATTACACAACTGACACCAACTATATTGACACCGTGTACAAGTGCTAAATTATGTATATAAAATTCTCACAAAATGCAGCAACACTGTAAGATGATGAGACCGCAATAACAATTTACTGATGTATATGATAGCTGAGAATATGATCCCAAACTATTGTTTACCTGCATGATGAACTCTCTGCGTCGGGGCATCCCTCTCTCAGAAAGCAACAGGTACTCAGGCTCCTTCTCCTTCTTGGCCTGCTGGATCTGGGCCAGTCGGCTGATCGGGTTCATTCCTTGGCCATAGTCTGGTCCCGTCTATAAGGGACAGACAAGAGGTGATCAATTCCAGTTATTGCATCTTATCTTATTTTCACAATCGCTTGCAGTCTAGCAAGCCTTAACTGATATGAGGTGTATATATTCCTCCATAACTTCACTATATACTTAGGAAATGAGACAAAATGTGTGTGTGGGAGATAGGTAAAAAAGATATAGAAACGAGTAATAACACGGGAAATTAATCAGAATTTTTTTTTTTTTTTAAGACTGCCTGACATAAGGTGAGAGGTCAGCATTTTCATTTTTTGTCACGTCAAGTGTATAAAATGGTGATAATTCTGTCAGCTTTGTTGCACAAGCTGTAAAAACATATGCGGTTAGATCTCCATTTCCCATTGCACGGTCCGGCTGCTCTACCTTTAGGATGGTCTTGGTACGTTTCTTGTAGTGCGTCTTGGGTTTCTCCACAGCAGGAATAAATGGCAGCTTCTTCAGGTCCTGCAGGATGGACAGAGCAGCACGCTTCTTGGACAGCTTCTTGCTGTTGCCCTCGCCCTCAGCAGAGAACTCCCCCACAGTGACTCGGGTCAGGAAGCTTTTCATGTGCGGAGGGCCACTTTCCTTTAACACCTGTGAGCAAATATAGGGGGGGGGGGGGTTGAAAACAAGACAATATGCACGGGAAAAGTCCAGTAAAGTTCGTCTCACAGGAGGTTAGCAGCAAGGGAGACTGTCGGTTCAAATATCGATATATATTAAGTCATAAATTTCTAAAAATATTACCCCTTCGTACATGTGTTTAACTGCCCGACTAGGCTGTCAGTGGAAACAGACCCAACATGTACTCTTGGGTGTGTGTGTATGTTTATTGAGCTGTGCATACTGTACATAGTGAGCGCTTTGCACACCCGAGTAATGTGCGTGAATGGGTGTTTGTGTCTTTTTTTTGTGCGTGATATCTATGAGGGAGTGTGAGCGGCGCACTCTGCAAGCAGCTACACCAGGTGGTCCAAAACATCTGCTCTCGATGGTCAGTGCTCCCCACCCATATGCACATGTTATTCATATACAAAAGACACACACGCACAGTGATGTACAAACACACATATGAAGGGTAACATGTTCCTAGATGACAGTCTCTGGTGATGAGGGCTCAGTTTCCTTCCTCTAGCCTCTGGTCACCTGGGAGACCTAAAACAAACACCGGCTAGCGTTAGGTCATGCTTCTGCAATCACATCTACTTCCTGTGAAGTCCGAAAACACTGTTTGAGTGTGTACATGTGTGTGTAGCAGGTGGGGTTCTCCCAAACTTATTAAGGAAAACACACGAGGAAGAATTAAGTTTCACACACTTACTGATTCCAACAAAACAAGTACATTTTCAATTCATGTCTTTGTTTTCCTTCTATCTCTATATGAAAGCGTTTGTTTGACATTTTCAGAAATTGTCTTCTCTTGCGTGCTTCAGAAAGCACAAATTGTAGCAGTCAGATGCAATCTAGAACACTTAATTTGAATCCTGTGTCTGATAAAAAAAAAAGGTGAAACTGATAAGCAGATCCATGGACATTCTCTAAATACTTTAAACATCAACACAGCTTAATACAAGACCTCAAGGGGAACAAAGAATAATGTGTTCATACCTCCCTTCACTTGTACACAGTTCACCTGTGCCCACATAAGCAAATGTTTAGATTCAGTTTTTGTTTTGTTTTTTTCCAGTAAAATTGTACTTTTAAAAACTTGCATTGAAAGTTTGCCAAAAAACAGCTGATATACATGTTTCCATAATTAACTACATAATAATCCAACATGGTTGACATTGGCCCTTTGTTTCCCTTCAACGTACCTGTTGGTCTTTCAGCATTCCAGAAAAGTGACTAAGTATATGGAAAGCTGCATATTGCAGGGAAGCCACAAAGCACTAGCTGTCCAAGATAACAGCCAAACTCACTAGAACCCAAGGGATCTGCTCTGGTCTTGCTCATCACAAGCAAAAGGAAATGTAACATGGCAGCCTCTTGTACATTACAGTATTCACTGAGGTTGGATGCTTCCCACTCTTAAACAACTCTGTCATTGGTGTCGATGATGACATTGCACATCAATGGCCACTTGTCGGTTGAGATCATTCAGAGAAAATAAATGGAAGCGATTTACTGAATGTTTATGTGGTTCCAGGTAAGAGTCTGATCCTAAAATGAATAATGGGATGCACAGAACAAGAAGTAAATTTATCTGTCCTCAGTTCTGGAGGCTTCTTCTCTCTGTGCACAGTCACTCAATCTGTCTGTCTGTCTTTGTCCATCAGAGGCTCCTTTAAACACATGAAACTGTTTAGTTCACATGGTTTAGCATCAATGACGCATTTAAGGATCAATTTCAGCCACATTTTTTGATAACTGATCAAGGGTACACTTTATGCGTGTATTATTACTTTCCTTATAGCAATGTATCTGAGTAGGCCACAACTGGCAACCAAAATAGGATAAGTGGAAACACAGTGTGTGTATGTTTAGTTTGTTTTTGTGTTCCTTCACTGTGATTAGAGTGTTGCTATGCAGAACTACGTATGTCTGTACAGAGCTTGACTGAATGTTTTCATTCTTTTACTGAAAAGAGATTGTTTCTCTATGTAATAAAAGAGAAAATAGGAAAATGTTCAGAAGTTTCCACACTTTTAATTGCCGCATAAGTGTTTCAGGCCAAACACTATTCCTCAGCATGTGGAGCAGCAGCCTGACAAAAACACAGGAGGCACAGGTACACATTATGCTCTTCGCATCATTGTCTGTGAGTATTATGTAATTTTTAGGGCTTAATGGTGATTTATGTGCAAACTGCGTTAGGATAGACATCCTCACTTACATGTATTTTGCCAGATTACCAATAAACACACTGAGGTGGAATGTTTGGCCTCATGTGTACATGTGAAAACTTTGGGATGCTTTCCTATTTGTCATTTATTGCATTTTTTAAAAATTGAGCATGTTGATTCTTATTATTTTCATAAATACTTCTTATTGCCTATGTGAGATCACAAATATTTTGTAATCACACAGGAATTGGAGTGATGCTTGCACATGTGCGGTATGGAAGCTGATGAGAATGGATGGAAGAGAATGGATGAGCAAGATGGTGCTGATGGAAATTTACCAATTATCAATGAGATAATTTAACTTTTGTGTGTATTAGTACCTATACAGCAATAGAAGAAGTTCACAGAAACCCTTAAAATTTTACTAAATTTCATGAAATATTTGTTGAAATGGATGAAAAAATGTGGCTGCATCAGACAGACACAAACAAATGTAAATTCTTTTTTTGTTTATTTTTAACAAGAAAAAAACTTACTAAGCTAAACTGGCAGTTTCAATATGTCATGCCCTGGATGTGTTTCATTTACTTGCTGAAACATCCATTCAGTTTTCACCTCAATAGCACAGTACATGTGCAGAAAAGAGCACGTGTGTTTGGAGAATGGAGCAATGCTTGAGTTCACTGATGTAGGAGTGATTCTTAATGCAATATATCACAAATGCATGAAGTGTCCAAAAACTATTTTACACCACTGTATATCATTTAATGCAGTATATATTTTCAGGTTAAGGAGATCTTTTAGTGTGTGTTGGTCACCCTATTTGCTTCAGCAAAACTAGTGATGAACCTCACACTTAAAGACGTTCTCTTCCAAAGTCGGTTGACACATTTGTACTTTTTATACTTCAGTACCAATGAAATGGTCAATGCTTTTTTTCAGCTTATCTAAAATCCTCATGCCCTTCTCATGTAACCCAATGGAAACTTCCAAGCCTGCAGAAAAGTGTGGTGGCTGCACTGATTCACTTGGCTGTCTAAAGTGACAAACATGCTGTTACCAACAAGAAGCAAGAAATCAACAGTGGCCCCTGAAGAACTTGAGCTAGAAGTGTGTAACTGCGCACACATGTCGCACACTCTTGGCCCAGGATGGTGGCAGACGAGCTGCAGTCAGTCTCCTGGCAGACGACACGGGATCTGCGCCACACCGATGGGATTTCACCACTTCCATTCATTTACACTGTCTCACACACACACATACAGTACATGCAAACAAACACACAAACACACCCGTCTCCTACCTAATGACAAGGATCAGGTTGTACACAGGAAACACTCTGTAATTCAATGTTGATTTTTTTTTTTTCAATCCCCTTCTCATCTTGTCTCTTCATCTCTTCTTTATCTAACATGGGAGGCCTTCTCTTCGGCTCCTTATTGAGACATTAATACCCTGAGCAGTCTGAGGATCCATGCATGAGACCTCAGGTACTCTGGAAGAGGAGGCTATGGGAGCAGAATAGGACAATAGTAGAGACTGGTAAAGGGAAGAAAGGTTCTTTTGTGATGAGTGGTGGATGGACAAGCCCTAAGGGAAGCTGCCTCTTGTAAGATGGGTGGTTCTTGGCCCGGACCCTGTTCTCTTGTGTCCTCCTTGGAAAAGGAGCCTCCAATCCAACACACAAGCTGTGATTTATAGATTGGTTCCTCTTTGATGCTGACATCTGTTTGATATTGCCTGACGGGGGGATTAAATGAGCCAACTCTCTCGCTTGCAGGGTGGCGGCGACCCTCATCATTGCAGAGGGGTGGGAAAGCAGACACTTGCTATAGCAGTGACTCACGGGTAATTTCATGCCCTAGTGAGGGCAGGGATGAGATGATGTGAAAACATGGCTGCTGTGAAAGGCATTCACATGACATGACAGTCTACAGTTTTGTGGAGAACTCATAAATGTGTAGCTGTGTGTATACAGTATGAGTTTGACTCTTACTGGGGGTGTGAGAACATACCATTTTTTTCTCAGCGCATCAAAGAAGACACGGTAAAAGAGATGTGACATGGCAGCGCAATAGATGAGGCCAAACTTTGTCTAATGAGCTATAATGTAATAGACCCAATGGGAAAAAAGGATCCATAGAGACATGTATAATTTGCACTTGGTCTGCAGCCACTGCATAGTGACAGTGTGAGAACATATTGCATGCAACACACTGATTGAGGATGAAAGTGAATCTGTAAGACAGGCAGCAGAGGTATGAGGGGGAGAGAAAGGTATGTTGTGCCAGGAGAAGAAGAGGATGACTGGATGATTGGCTCAGTGCAGGCTGGCCTTCAGACAGTTTAGTTTGACATGGCACAAGAAAATAAATGTGGTGTGACTGATCTGCACTCAGAGTTATGAGTGTGAAGTAAATATGAAGATAGCAGTCAGGGAAACAAAAACATTAGGCTGACCTGTTTCCCCATCCTTTTCTACTTTAAATCATGAAATCTCTTAAGAGCATAAAAAGAAGGAGAAATCACCAAGCTAAACACTGTGGTCACCAAAGCACACAAATCATAACTTGTGAAATGCGTAAAGAATATTAACTGTTGAGAGACAAGTTGACAGAAAGATTGATGGTGGAAAAAAAACACAGAGAAAGCACATGGAGAGAAGTTACTGATTTACTGCTCATTAGACAGCAGTAATGAACCACCAGTCTCCACACTGACAGCGAGCAGTGGAGAGACTGTTACAGGAATGTGCCTGTGGTCTGCGTTTAAAACCGCCGCTCATAGCTTCCAATTTGGAAGGACTGAAAATGAAAGCAGCGTAACTGCTGACAGTGACAAAGACATGACAGATAATGAATTACTTCAATCCATATTTAGCTGGATGAAATTATTAATAGCAGTTCCAGGAAGGACAGCTATGTCATGCTCTGATGAGCAAATGTGTTTCGAACAATGAAGGGAGAGAAGGCGGGGGGTGGAAGGGGTGATTGGACCGCTTTCCAGAAAATTTTTCTAATGTTGTGTAAACTCTTATTAGCAAGCAAAGTCAACAGACTGAGAAGCGTTTCCCTCCCTTCCTTCCATCCCTGTCTCCATTTCCTCTCAACCTCATCCGCCTATCCCCCTAGCTTCAACGTGCAACTGCCCTCTGTGATTTTTGGGTGTGATGGTAGGAGAGGTGGAAGGGAGGGATTCTATAGAGGAAGGGAGGGGGTACATAGAGTAAACTGAGCCTCCCTTGTTTTTGGCACCTTGCAGAGTGGAGAAGAAGAAGAGGGGCGATTAGGGAGAGAATATTGGATGAGTCAGCTGAGATACGGTGAAAGCCAAGATCAGGCCCAAGCGGGTCATGTAAGGACACACTAAACGTCTTCATTGATTTACAAAGAAAGGGGGTTGCGATGATCAGTGGTTAGCAAAGCAGTGCTGAGATTCACTGGAACATGTAGAGCAGTTCTTCTGGAGAAAACTACGTCTTTGAGTAACGTGGAACAGCACACCTGTGATCAACCGTCCAAGTACTGAGCAGATCTCTCTCCCAGGGTTCATAGTTTAGATAGTCATCACTGTAACTGTAAATACAAGTTACAGCAACAACAGAAACCCCCGTGAAGTGAGTAACAAGATGCACATAAGCTGAGTGACACCCTCCCACCTTTAAGTCTGGACCAAGGCTCAAGCGTTGTTGCGTGGTATGCATTACATTTGGCTTAGACTTAACACATCCCCCTGTCATCATCTACATGTGTTCCATCTCCCTTTATAAATGGTTACGCATTCGACACGGACATGTTAATTTGCCTTGATTTTAATTTCCTCTGTCTTACATTTATTTTTTTTCTTTCATTTGTTCTTCATGAGGATAAAGCGGGTATAGAAGAGGAATGAATGAATGTTCTTCATGACACCGTGGGATTAGTCAAATTTGTGATCAATGTGAAATATCCATTACATACATACATTACACACATGAACACACTCATGGTTCAAGTCTGATCCGGACTGAAACCACCACCGAAAGGGCCCTGAAGACAAACTATTAAGCTCTAAGGATGACTATCGTAGATGATTCCATGTTTCTTGCAGCTCTTAAAGGCAGATGAATGGGCCACTTCTACTGAATTATCAATGATAAAGATTGAAGATGCTGTTTCAATGTCCTTTGTACATACTGTACATACGTCCCTTTGATGAGCTTATGCTGTATTCAAATGTACTCTACAAATAAACTGAGTTGATCCCAAAAACTAAGATGTCATAGACTATGCATGATGTGGTTCAGCAGATGACAATGATTGATTGTTGGGTTTACCTACTGTATATTTGTTTCAAAAAACAGTCTTTCCAATCTGGAAATGTTGGAGGAAAACAGATCAATCATCCAGATGGGATTGTGTGACGAACAACTTGCCGCACATGCCAGAGGAGTCCAACAATTTTTGGTTAAGCACTGAATTATAGTTTGCTTAGCTTGATTATCTCCAGCTGGAAGCAGTCTTTTTGTAATGCGTTTGAATCAATGTAATTTGAGGCTTGATATCTTGCAGCTACACTTAATTTTAATGTCAAGATTGTTTTAGAGAGGCGCACAGGGTCACCACTATGCCACCCTCTTTGCCCCTGTGCAACATCCTGTGGTTAGAAACCTCAATGGATCAAATATCTAACACACCAGATGTCGACATAAAATGGAACACACACAATAAAAAGCAGATTTTAGGTCAGACTATTATTTTTATTACATTAAAGTAATAATGTAAGAAAGTATACCCAAAGACCTTAAATTGGTTTATAATTGGGCACCCTCATTAGTTATTATGTGTTGGCAAATACTACTCAAGCTAACAAATTTCATCTCAATTTTGCTTTACAGCTTAAGGTTCCAAAGAACGCAATGTTGAAGTAAGTAGAAATATCTGTATTGAATAATTCTTTATAGAATATACACAACTGTTAAAGGTAGGGTAGGAGATGTTTTCCTGGAGCTTTTTTTTTTTTTTTTACTATATTGCTTAAAATCTCCTTCACATCCCAATTGCAACCAATTTATTAAAAGCTTTAACACAGAAATAAAAACTTACGTCACCTGTGGAATGGACAGGACTGAAAAAAACACCGTTCAATCATTTTAACAAGCCTATCAATATGATTGAATGGTGATATGTCTATCAAATTTAACTGCCATTTGTCCCTCCCCCCTCCCCAAGTACAATCAGTACAATAGAGGCGTAGCTTCAAGGGGATGTCTGAAGAAAGGGGTTTAAACTTCTGAACTGTGTGTTTTCAAAATGTAACTTGCTCAAACAGTTTTTCCAGGATCTCCTACCCTACCTTTAAAGTGTGTGGGTTTTTATATATATATATATATATATATATATATTTATTTATTTATTTATTTATTTTTTTTTTT
>JAQQZY010000014.1:23649842-23674402 GCA_030068375.1 Ostorhinchus rueppellii
TATATATTTATTTATTTATTTATTTATTTATTTTTTTTTTGTTTTTTTGTTTTTTGTTTTTTGTGTGTGTGTACTTTTGGTTTAAATTTTAAAATGAGGACAAATTTTATCTATCTATCTATCTATCTATCTATCTATCTATCTTGGAAGTTTTTATGATTAACTCCTCAATAAAAAGATTGACAAAGAATAAATATCTCTACAAAATAAAGTACAACTTTCAAGTGCACGTCAGACACCTGAACATTTAACACAGGCTGGCATAACCTTCTTCACAAAAGGCAGCTGTATAGAACTGGATTGGTCTGGGATTTTTGCAAATATTTTATCAAACTTTAAAGGAATACTGGCTCAAACTGATGAGTGTCTATTAACCCATAAAGACTCAGTGATACTTTTGTGTCAGTTTCTAAATGGATTTTTCTGTATATATATACCCTTTCTTAAGTGATTCATTGGAATATTATCCTCTTTATTTGAAGTTTTTTAGTGTAAATCAAGCATTTTCCTATATTTAGTTGACTGATCATATAGACGTTTAGCTCAGAGAAAATTCAAAGGTTATTATGTCAAATGAGAAAATACATTTGGGGAAGGTTATCTTTTCAGCAAAAATATCATTGACTAAACATAAAACCAAGTGTACTGTCCACTGTTATTTATCAAACTCTATGGGTTTTACTGGTGAATCAATGATGTAGAAGATGATGGTGTTTCCATGGTAACTATGGAGCCTCTGAACATCCAAATGGGTGATATCTGATGACCATAAAAAAGATGACAAACTGTATTTTACACCAATTACTTACATGTATTGATAGGATTAGTGGATCAGCAGGTATTAAACATTTTAGATCGGTAGATGCTTTTGGTCGATAGTGTGTGTTTGGGTTAAAAAAACAAAGTTTACTTTCTAAAACATACTGTACCCAATGGTGTAAACACAGCTACCAAATAACATAAACCACTATGGATAAAAAAGTTTAGTCATCTACAGTTGGAATGAATTATTTCATCTGGATATCCTCTAATAGTCAGGAAAGAGTCTATACCACACTCTCTTATGAAATTCTTCAAGTTTTAAAGATATGTTAAACTTGCCACAAACACACTTTTTAATGTTAGTTCAAGATAAATTGCCTCATTTACTGGAAAAAAAAAACTACGCAAAAATACCGTCCTTACGCAGTAATCTCATCATTAGGGGACACAGTGTTATGAATGTGACTCCTTCCTCTTATCTGTATCTGCTTAGGTTTTGAAATACTTACCGTATTCACAGCCCCTGAAAATAAATCATGCCTTTTAACACACATTTAACAGTGTTCCAAGAATCAAAGGCCTGCCTCATTTCAGCACTATGGGAAACAAAATTCTATTACTGTCATTGGTGGGAGACACGTTATTTTCTGATCCCATTACATTTTTTTATTTTAAAGATAATTTTACAAGTCAAGAAAGTCATAGTTTGTGGTAAAATTGTTGACGTGTTATACTCTGAAATAAATTTTAAAAAATTACATACCAAAAAGACGCAGAGGTAACTGTTTTTGCGCGATCTGGTCGTAGTCACTATAAATGTCTCTTCAGCTTCAACATGACCAGGATATAGTGATTTTCACCTCCTTTAGAACTTTTCTTTAAACTTGCTCATAAGATTAAGATGAAATGTGGCAGGGCAGCAGCTGTTTCAGTGTCTAAGATGTGTATTGTGTAGCAAGCCATGCAGTTCACTGAACTGTTTGACATAAAACCACCGTTTCTTTATTATCTTTATCATAAATTATGACTTTCTTGGCTTGAAAAATGATCCTTTAAATTCACAAACATTGAATATGTAAATACTGGCCCAATTCAAACAGGATCAGAAAAATATTCACCTCTCACCACTGAGCGCTGTTTTTTTTTTTGCGGTGGTTCCATGGGGTATAGGGGAAGGGGCGGGACTTCAGCTCTATTAAGGTAAGGTGAATCTTTCATCAATGGAAATTAATGGCAGAACAATACTGATGTCCACAGCTGGTCATATTCTGTGGTTGGTTGAGGTCATCATTTTCATGATTTTGTAATGTTTTACTCACCTCGAAGTTCACAGATAGGTTCCTTTTGAGAGCTATTTCATAAACCAGGCTTATCTCTGATTTGCTGGCATCTGTGCCTTCCTCAGTCTCCCCTTTTTCCTCTGGACTCTGAAAAACAATTAAGAAAAACCAAATCATGTAAAGTTCAAAACAGTGAGAGGGGTCACACCTGCTCCCACTAATGTTGTTTTTAGGTCACAGTTTTCCAAATGGTCCATTGTTGTTCATTATGAACAATCAAACAGCCCAGCTGAGCCAAAGCTGTAAGTGCTTTTCACAAATCACTGTTCAACAGCATAATAATCTAATTGTAAATAAGAGTAACCCTGGACAATGACCAGTGGACTAGACCGTTATCATCAGAATATCCAACATGTGGACTCTTTTATAATATTACTTCTGTGTGTGTAGAAAAGATGAAAGTCACCCCGATTGTGTTTTGGGCTCAAGAAATCAAAAATACCATAATATTCCTGCAGCTATAATCAGATGGCCCAACATAATATGACCTCATGAACAGACTGTTTTGTTTATAATTTAAAGTAATACTCACATTTTATGCTAGATTTATTTCAGTTTTCTTTCAGTGGACGTTTAGATAATAACCAAGTAATAAGTACCATGGCCAACGCGCCACTGGCTACAGAGAGGTGTTTCAAAATAAACAGTGGGGAAATGTATCTTTTGTTATGTCTGACTAAATCCAAAATTACCAAACCATGACTCTATGAGTGTGGCACATATCAAATCAAGGCTTTTCCAAATTACACACCCAGACAGTGAATGTGGGCCAAACAGCTGCAACTGGATGCCGGTCTATTTTATGAGTACAACCCTTATCTCATATGGGATCCAAAGCTCTGTATTACTGGTGGTCCTTTGTGTCTATACGGTTACATTTTAAATTAAAATTATATATGACTTTTGTGAAGTTATTAAATGAAAATATCATATCAGTCGTTACATTAGTTATCTTTGAATCATAAATTTCTAGTACTGAGTCGGCATCTGATGTGACGCATGGAGCTGATTTACTGAAAATCCAGGAAAGTGGGAAGATTTTTGGATGATCATAAGCTTGTGATACAGACCATCCTCAGACCTTCGTCAAACAAGAGATTTGAATATTTTTTCAACCCACAAATCCAATGAGTGTTGCATGAAGCAGCTGCAACTGATAATGAATCAGGTTGAACCTGTGGTTGGCTTGGTGGTTGCTACATTAAATCTTAAATGTTATCCAACTGACTGAGTCTATGGGAATTTTTGAGACGTAACAAATTAATTACTACCCATCTCTAAAAGGCTCTCTATCAGTCCCTTCTGCTAATAAAGAAATAAGTGCCTAGCTCATTCCATACAGATCATATCACAGGCCCTACCACGAGGGGCTTTTTGGTGCCAGTTGTGTATGGAAATGTAGAATGCCGTCTCGATCTTTATCTCCCCATGTCCACCTCTTTGTCTGATCAGGTCTGAATGGCTCTGGTCTTTCCCTGTGGGCTCTTCCCTTCTCATGCCTTATTGTGTGACTTGATATGGCGCATGATTCATGCTGTGAGATCTCTTGTATTTCACAGGAAACGTTCACATGGTGGGATGAACATAACGCATAAGACCTCACACTGATAAGAGGTACTTGTCTGTCCATGTATGCCGTGGCATAAACAATTTGCCCTGATAATAGGGGTAGATTACAACTGTAAGGGCCTCTGTTCATTCTTATTTTACTTCCTATTTTTATTTGAATCTATATTTAAGATTTATATTCATGGTTTTCGGGGATAAATGTTTTCTGCCACCAGTTTAAGCAGTCGGATGTGAGTGATTAATACTGTGAATCCCCTCTCAGGGCTACATCATCAGCACACCAAGCAGATAGACAACCTTCCCGTGACAAAGACAAATAGATAGCCGAGTATGACGAAGCTGCTGCAACTCCTTATGGATAGTCTGGACAGAGAGTCCTGGGAAAAAGCACAAGTGAAAAACTCTTATTTCTATGCACCACCCTGAAGGAACTGTCTGAATGAACAGTGACTGTGGGCGAACAAAAAGCCTCACATCCATATCCACGCTCATGGCCATTGGATTGTGTAACATGCAAAAGTGTTTTACATCTTAGAACTGAATCAAAGGGGTCTACAACGGACAGAACAACATGACCCTTTTAAGACAACCTCTTACTATAGTTTTACAAATCTAAAAATGGTCTGCTTCTTTTCAGGGGATAGTAAAGATGCGCTGGGCATACACAGATTTCCCCTCATAAAGATTTAATCCATTGATCGTGAGGTAAACAACCTGCTTTGTTACAGACAGAAAGGGACCTTGTCATACATCAGATAAGATAAGATCATGTTAGAGACACCGGAACCTCCGATTTTATTGCTTGAGGCCATTTGAGGTTGGAGGTGCTTTTCCGTGTATCCTATGGTTACATATTGCCTTTAAAAGTGAGTGTAAACACTTTAATTAGACAGATTGTTATTTACTTGAAGTCTCAATGAACATTAAGGGTTGACAGCCCATGTTGAAGGGAGCATTTTAAGCCTCAGGGTGTCCACATATATGCGAACACACACGCTCACATGGAGACAGAGCGACAGACATATACTGTAGACACAATGTGCCTCAATTTGTAAAGCAAGACTCAGAAGCAGCAGCAAACAAAGAGCGCATTTATGGAGGCCGTCGCCACAAGACAGCAAGTGAGAGGAGCCAAAGCGTTTTGAATAACCATTGGTGATGCCAGGCAGTGAGGATATGGGGTAATTTGATTTCCGGTGGGAGATGATAACAACAGTTAACAGCTATGCCTGAGGGGAAACTCTGGAAAGGTACAGTGACATTGGGAGTGGAAAGAAAAATCCAACACTGCCAGGTGCAAACTAAAACTATCGAGATTGCTAGGATGATGCGGGGCTTAAATTATACATTACAGTAATTAGAGCTGAGGTGGATTTGGATTCAATCTAATGAAAGCTGGTTATGCAGCCATCTTAGTGACTGCAAAAAAACCTCCCAACTGCACCTGTCCAGGGAGAGCACCCACAGATCAGCAACACAAATCCTTTGACTTTTCATTAGGAGAAGAGTTCTCAAGTTGGAGGGGGTCGAGTACAGAGACGGGCATGTGGGGTGAAAGTAGTCAGAAGGTGGTGAGAGTGCTGAGGGGATGAGATTGCAGTGATTGAAGGACACAGTGAGACCAGAGTGAAATAACATTAGCAAAGCAGTTTGGGAACAGCTTTGTGGACTGAGGTGCACTCTCACAGTAATATAATAAGGACACGCATAAGAAACAATACGCTTTATTTAGACAGTTTAAGCAGCACAGAGTCTGGAATCTTAACACAGTATTACCTGATTGTATCATTAATATTAAATGGATTGTTCTGGTTCCTATTAAGATTGGCTAAAGCTTGTACTGTATATAGCAGTCTTTATAAACACACACCTGCAACATTTCCCTGTGGTCTACATAAACTGTAAATGCTCTGCTTGGGTCTGAATTCTTCATTAATTCAACTCCACAGGTCCATCTTCAACACTATTTCTGGGTAATGACACAAGAAAGGTCGTTTTGAGTGCTGGCCCTTTAAATGCAAATGAGCACCTCATACCCCACCCCTTCCACGTTGTTGGCTGTGCCATTTTGTCCCATTCAGCCACTTGAGTTCGTTAATGCAACCAACAACTGAACATTTTAGGTAACTGGCTCGAACTCTTGACATATTTTCAGTTTTTACTACAACCGCTGCTGCTGATAAACAATTATGTCGTACTCGGAGAAATGTTCATCGGAAGTCTTGACTTTATATGTGCAAATGTCATGATGTAACTAGTTATAAAACAAATTAAGCAGGGTTTAAAACAGGCTGTAGAAATCCACTTGATTTTTGCCAAAATGAATATAAAGATAGCTCTGTAGCACCTAGAGGGTTCAAATTGAAAGTTTTTGAACTATTAGATTCCAAATACGCAAATAAATTAACCAAATACTAACAAAAGTGGGTTTAGCTAAATATGATCCCTTCAAGTCAGTATACCTGCTCCAAAATTGTAGAATATCAGATTTTGCAGTCAATATTGATTTACTGGGTGAGACAAGTGGATGGATGGATGGATGGATGGATGGATGGATGGATGGATGGATGGATGGATGGATGGATGGATGGATGGATGGATGCACTGTATGAGAAGCACAAATCTTGTCAGTGACAAATAATGAATGGTAATTGTCCCAGCCCACGTATTAGGAAAAAAAGAGGATGCAAGAGCAACATTCTTGCTTCATTAATACACACGTCCAGAGTTTAATAGTAAAGAGGAGCTCTAGCACAATTACACACATCTACAAGAAATGCACTATTAATGGACATGTTATTCTTTCTGCTGCATCTGCTTGGCATCCACTTTTAGCAAATATCTTCATTATTTGGCAGAAGAATAGGAATTTGCTATGAAATCTATAAATATTTATGAAATCTTGCCAACTATATGCAGTAACCATTTTATGAAACCAATAAGCCTCACAAGGCTGTGATTTAGAGTAATTCCAGAACAACCATGAGTGTTGTTAGGCATGACGCAAAATTGAACAACCATGGCCTCTGGAGACGTATTGTTTTATTTAGTTCTGGTTGTGCAATGTAATGCTTCAATATGCCCATTTCCCGAATGTGGCACAAGTGAACACTGACATTAACTTGAGTTGAGGATGAAGGGTCAGAGGGGAGTACTGAAAAAGATTTATAATTTAACCAAATCCCATGATATAAACACAAATAACAAAGCTTTCCTACTAATAAGCATTGCCTGGTATGAATTACTCCATTATTCCTTTAAAAACAATTACACAAGTCAAAATATTGGACGACAATAAATATGGGTGCTGTAGTTTATTTAGATTCAATCCCACATTCACCCTCTTGCCATAATAAATACTCACTTACTCATCCAATATGTATTAAACAAGTTACTCACTTTTTAAGTTGTCACTTTATTTCTAACAATTTTTTTGACCAGAAATGAGGGCACTTGTATTCACCGACTGTTGACACCCACAAAATGTTTATGATCTTCATTCATTTGTAAAAAAAAAAAAATGTTTCCTTCAACTTCTTGATATTTGCACATATGCAAAAATGTGTCTGTTTTTTTTCTCCAACCAAGAAGTGTATATCTTTTCCTGAGAGGATCCTTCTTTCTGCCCCTGCTGACTATAAACAGAGGCTATGTGTCGCAATCTGTGGTAAAAATCTGCAAATGAGACACATATTCGGAAAGCAGTGTACACATATCCAAAGGATTCTCATAAAACTGGAAAAATATCAGCATATCCGATTGTCTTCGTGAGAAAACACACTATTTGGAAAGGTACCTCCTTCAGCACATCTAAACAGAATATACTGTTTATAAGACACCTGTCAAATTCATAGTACTAGCATTTCCTGAACAATAGTGGACTATTAATGCAAATGTAAACATTGTCAATGATGGTGTAAGCTTCTCTGTTTACTGTCTCCATCCTCTGCCAAGGCGGTTTGTGATTCATTCCATCCTCCCATCCATCCATCCATCCATCCATCCATCCATCCATCCATCCATCCATCCATACACAGGGATACATTTTCAAGCTGATCCACAAAATGGGGTGTAAACTTCAGATTTAAAAAAAAAAACTTTTTCTCAACACTTTCAAATGCAGAACTTAACTGTACCAGTTAAATTAAACAAATTACCGTATTTTCCGGATTATAAACTGCTACTTTTTTTCCCCATGTTTTGAATCCTGCGGTCTATAATGTGACGCGGCTAATCTATAGATTTTTTTACGTGCTTACGGTCTACAGGGGGTGCTCTTAGCAGGAAGCGCAAAAGCAAGAGACAGGTGGAAGAGGTGATGTGCTGAGGAAGACACTAGTTTCAACCCCTTGACACCTATTAATGCAAATTTGCATCAAATCCCCCCTCGATCCAAAACGCAACCAAAATACTATCTACTTGAAAGAAAAAACGCAAGTCAATTTTTTTTTTCCACAACTGGAAATCGATTCAGGCATTAAGGGGTTAAGCTTAACTCATTCACACACCCTCATTATGGAAAACACATGAAGAAATACATATGATGTAGCTTTTTAGTAAGCTTTTTTGCGCTTACTAGGGGTTTTCCTTTAAAGTCTAAATTCTTGCTTGTGTTATACATCGCTTTGGACAAAAACGAAATTGTAGAATTGTAGAATTTTGAGTTAAAAGCAATCAATCTGGCTGTCCAAGAAGGAAATACAGACTTTTGTGGCTTTTTAAATCTTTGTTACTGCTGTGTTACTCCCGTGTTGCTTGGAAAAAAGCAGTGAAGGTATGTATATATGTAAAAAATCTTTCTGTTTACCATCTTTCTATGTAAATACGTCATGTTACAACGTGGACACTTGTGGCT
The DNA here is from genome assembly GCA_030068375.1 of Ostorhinchus rueppellii. Taxonomy (NCBI): domain Eukaryota; kingdom Metazoa; phylum Chordata; class Actinopteri; order Kurtiformes; family Apogonidae; genus Ostorhinchus; species Ostorhinchus rueppellii. The sequence continues at coordinate 23,658,369 of JAQQZY010000014.1, forward strand.
TATAATCAGCAGCCTATATATGAAAAAAAAAAATTTATGACTTGGACTTTTTCTTTTACACTAAAAAAGGGGTAATAATAATAAAGAAAAAAGTAATAATAATAATAGCAATAATTTTAAAAAAGGGGGAAAAAGAAAAAAATGGGAAAAAAGGAGGCATACAGAGTATACATTTCCACATCTTGAGTCCGTTATCAATGCACGTACACTTCAGATATGTGGACAATCTCAAGCATGATGAAGACAGTGCCAACAATACACATATACATGGTTACATCAGTCTTCCCTTATCATTCAAGTTCTTGAGCTGGAATCGTTATTGACTTGTGTAAGAGAAGTAGTGGGCCCATTTGTCATTGAAATCATCTACTCTGTTTAATAGTCTGTAGGATAATCTTTCCAATGCTGCCAATCGACCAAGAGAACTACACCACTGAGGGAGAGTTGGAAAATATTTTTTTCTTTTAAAATTTGGTGGGTGCAGATTATATTCAGGTGTGCTTTATAGTCCAAAAAATACAGTACATTTAGCACTACCTGGCAGCAGCTGATGAATTAGAACTTAGACATTTTACCAGGGAAACAGTTCATCTAACAAACAGTAAAGTAACAATCAGGCTGAAATGTGAATTTGGTTTGCGGTTTGATAATATTATGGAAGTAGACAGGTGGAGGTTTGTGTGTTCCGAGTGCCCCATTAGTTTGATCCGAGTGTGTTTACCTGTGGTGGCCGTTCGGGTATGGGTTCATTGCGCAGGGCTTGCAGGGCCTTCATGGCAGCATTGTGTCTGGCTGCTTGGCGGGTGCGTCCCTCACCGATAAACTCATGACTCCCCACAGACAGCTGCACATAGAAGATCTTAGGAACAGGGTAATGGTACCTGGAGTAAAAAAAAGAGCAGAAAAAAACATGGAGAGGAGGGAATATTAATCAAAACAGGGGTGAAAGGATGTTGAATTTGTTTACACCCATAAGTGAACGTTTGTATGGGGCTTAAAGACAAAAAGGCAAAAGGAAGGGAGAGCCTCAAGCATTATGAGCCAAGTTATCAATTCACACCACTCCCAAATTAAAGGCCCACCACTTCATCAGGGTCAATTACTACACAATAGCCAGTTGGCCGACCACTTGACGGATGTTTCACTATTGGATCTCAGCGTAGGGATGGCAAACAAAGCACAGGGACATATATATCCGCTCCTCTTTCTTCTGGCCCCGAACATAGATTTCCCTCTCTTTCTTTGGGTCCTGACAGAGTGGGACTGAACTGTCACTGCGCAGATTTAGAGGTCTGAGAGTCCGCGTGGGTGATACCCCCTCCTGGGTCAGGGGGAGAAAGGCTGAGAATGTCTGCCGAATTGAGGACAAGGAAAGAGAAATAGTGGGAAAGTTAACAACGGAAAAAGTTTTTAATATCCATCTCCCTGTCCTCCTCCCTTGCCGCCAGTGTACATTTAAATTCACAAGGACATCCAGACACTATATGTGGTAGCCCCCTATGGATAGCAGCAGCTGAGATACATAGATTGGTGTCTTGACTGGTGCCAGAAATGATTCTGAGAAACCTAATATTTTCATGTTTAGACACGGCACTGCTTTTAAATAAAGGATGAAGCTGAAGACTGCATCTCACAACAGAAGAAAATGAAAACAAGATTCAGAGAAACGCAGCCATCCCATTGCTACTAATATATATAGTGTATATATCGATTCATTTTCATCAATTCTAGAAGTTTCTTGGCAAGCCAGTTGCTCTGAGAGATGAGATTTAATACTTGATTGAGTCCATGTTGGAATCTAGGGAACCTGAGCAGCTCCAAATCATAAAATGAAAAAAGTGTGTACTAGAAGGCCAGCCTGGCTTGGTATAAACTTCACAGTGCTTCTTTCATAACCATTCACATAAATACACGCATTAAACTGAATCATTAATCATTAAATAAAGGACCTTGAATTGCAGTAATACATTTCAAAGCAGCTCAGCAAGTCTTTGTGATATTTCAAAACTCCATTGTGTGCACGCTGATGTATTCAGGGAAATGCTGCAATTCATTTTTTATGGTTTTTCCTTATGCATTACAGCATAAAAACTGTTTTTGTAATATCTCATGATAATAATTGCTGCCCTTAATTTGAAGGCTTTGGTAGAACTTCAGAAAACCTCAGAAAGTATCCTAAGCAAGCTCATGATAGCTATAGAAGTTCAATTACAGTTGTTAAAAAATGAAGGATACTGGTAGGTTTTACAAACCATTTTCAGTTCTCATATTACAATACTATTACTACTGTGGGTAATATTGCAATTGTTTATTACAATTTTAAAAAATAAAGTCAAACATATAAACTTAAGCTAACATAAAAAGGCAACTAACTTAGCTTAAATATGACTTCCATTGAACACAGTACTTCCCTCTGGTCCATGTATGCAACTAAATCCAAATATCAGTGTAGAATAGAGTTTGTGTTCATATTAGTTCCATTTCCACAATTAGATCACCCTAATTAAATTGAACCCAATTTAAAAGCCCTCTTAAATCTAAACCTTTAAATTGCAGCCTTTTATAATTTTATAACTGCATAAAATGAGATGCGATTCAACAAAATTTGCATCCAAATATTTTGGAGTCATTCTTCCTTAATAACTTATGGTTTTAACTAACACTTAACTTAGCCAAATTGCAACATAGTTACTGTTTTTGATTAAGCTGTATAAAATCCAGTGACTGATTAATGCAGGCACGTCAGAATGCTAAGCTCCTTCATGTAGATTCTTTTGCAACATCTTGACGAGATAATATAGGCTTCATATTTACATATGTACAGCTCAGTACAGTATTTCTTAATTTGTATACTTGAATAAAACCTGGCTTTGTTTTGTAGCTGTAGTTACAGTATAGCTGTAATAGTAACTTTAATACAACATTTTTATCTGGTTAAATAAAGAGAGATTATATAATTTACAATATCGTTAACTTTTTTTTTAGTACAGATTTTTATATTATTGCTAGATTGTTTCTAGATGAAAGTTATTGAGTACTATTTTGAAGAGCAGAAATGAAAAACATGGACAACACAAGCCATCAAGTTTAACTACCTAGATTTACATCAAATCTCTGGCACTATTCTAATGAAACAGTGACTATAGTGTCTTTTTACTTACAGTAACATAAAACAGTGGGGATTAAAGTGAAGAAAGATGGATTTGACCAAAATGACTGTAAAAGTGTAATTTCTCTGAAATCCCCCTCCCCTCCACAGTCTCTCATCATGTCTTGTGCAGAAGGCCTAACAATGAGTCAGCATTTTAAATCCAGAATTCCAGCAAGTCTTTCTCCAGCCCACAGATCCTCTCATCCGTCTGCTCTCAGCTCCTCCTGGCCACAGGAGCCTTCCCTGGGCGGGGGCCCGCCTGGCCCTCGCACGTCAAGTGTGGCCCCAGGGTCTCAGAGGACATGCCAAGTGCAACATGGGCTCAGGCCAACAGCGCTGAGCCGAGATGTGAGCAGCTGGGGCTGGAGCACTGAGTACAGGTGCAGAGAGGAAGACTGAGAGGGATAAGAAAGAGAGAGGAGGGAGACTGAAAGGGAAAGAAGGAGAGAGAAGGACATGGAGGGAGGCCTGTGGGAGACCCTACTCTACAACGTGGGAAAGTAGTGGCTTACACACAAGCCTGCCAAGAAAACAGACAAGCACACGAACAGTCATCAAAATCACGCAGACAAAAAAAGCTTAAAAAAAAAAAAAAAAATCACGTCAGTGCAACATGGCCAGTACAAAAATCAGCACATGCTGGCTGGATCAGCCTGTTCTGTGTTATCAATTATTATTTTTGTTATTATTACTACAGACAGGGAACTGGACCAGGACACCTGTAGGGAGGGTGTGGAGACTCCTGAAAGTGAAGAAAAAAACAAAAACACCCACCACTGTCTGTGCTGATGTGTCAGTGTACTACATCTGTGATTCAAGGATGAGAGAGAAAAACCGACTGATGTCGGAACTCAATCAAATAACTCATCAGCCTTTAGCGGTGAGTAATGAAAGTGTCTTTGAAAGTCAAAGCTTCCCTGTAGCTCTCTTTAATGCGGACCATGTTAGTTAAGGTTACCATTTCATCTTAATCATTCAAAGACGCATGAACGAACACACACAGAGACAGACATAAGCCCACACACAGTCCCACTGTGAAATAGGAGATATGGCATTGCAATTATGACTTAAAATGACAGGGTGGCATTTTAGTTAGAAAACAACTCTATGCTGTGGCAAAACATTTTCTTTACCAATACCTATGTAGAAGAAAAAATGCTGATAGCCTTACTATCTGTAGCGATCTGCAGCAACAATTACTGTCCAATTCTTTCTTTTTTTGAATTATTAGTACATTTTCTAGTGCATTTACAAACAAAGTATTTGCCAGTTACACTGAAAAACCAAAACTCATATGCAAAAACAACATACACTTTACTGAATATGGAAGCAACTTTCTCCATAAAATGTCAAGTGAACAGAGGTGAACTTCTGAAAAGTTGCGTAAATGAGAATGTGAATTATGTGTCTTTCCATACCCGGTTAGGAGTGAATATTCTAGGCTACATTATGTTGTGAGCAGGTGGTAATGCAAGCTACGTTATATATGTCTGTGATAAACAGAGTAAAAGATGCATAGTACTCCATCATTGATTTCCATCTAAAATGGCTGCGATGTGTTTTTTTCGACAGAAGAGGCAGATTTAATTTAATGCTACATATTGTACTACCACCCATGTCTTCATTGTTTTCTGTCAGCTGATCATCCTTGTGAGATAAATGTTGGACACATCAGAATTTATTTGATAAAGGCATTTCTATTTCACTCTTCAGTGAAAAATGACAAAAACTACCTTCAACATTCAAAATGTGCATTAATTATAATTATAAACCTACTTTGGAAAAATGCCTGTATATTCCCTGAAACAGCACATCATCAGAAAAGTAACCTCAGGTAAAATAAAAAAAAATAAATAAATAAATAAATAAAAACCTAACAAAACAAAATAAATAATTGCATCTTTTCCCCATACACTACTTGGAGCAACTTCGCAGTAATTAGAGAATACTTAGGGTTGTTTGTGTATACACTATAGGAACATATGCAATCCACTACAGCAAAGACCAGCAGGCAAGGAAAAGTGGGCCAACTAAACACAGACAAAAAGAATGAAGGAGTGCACTGGCCCACTTTGTCCTCCAACGTCACTGAGCTTGACCACCAAGACATCTACTGGCCAGACATGCAAACATACTTGTATGCATTAAACCACAATAACACACATAGACACACACACACACACACACACACACACATATATGAACACACAACTGTCTCAGAGAGTTGTAAAGGAGTGGGGGCGGCGCTGGGAGCAAAAGGGTGACAGAGATTTTGGGGGGAAAAAAACATGAAGAAACTTGGAAAGGTTCACTCCTCCACCAGCTGCACTTTCTTCCAATCTCCTGCCAGACCTTTACTTGTTTTCTCTTCCTCCCTCCTTCCATACTTCATTCTGTGTGTCCATCATTGATTGCTTTACTTCCCTTCTGCCTCACGCAATTGCTAATGCAGAAAAGACAGAGCAGTGTGAGAAAACAGCCAGTGTAGTCAAGTAAACAAAGTGCTCAAAACACCAACTGTCATGCTGTTGGGGGTTGTATGCAAGGATGCTTGGACCCCGTCTGAGTTTAGAAACCGCTACGCCACATGGGAGAATTAGACCCAGTGTGTTGGTAGAGCAGTGGTTTGACATGGATTTTGTTGTTTGCTGCTTACTCCTCATTAAACAATATTCTTCCACGTAGCCTGTGTATACAAAACACAACCATAAAACCCTACGAGGTTGTTTCAACACAAAAGGGATCATTTAAAGCATTCACTGAGAAAATTCGAGCAGCATTTTGCGTCATTATGAAACAAAAGGAAATGTGAAAAGAGCGAAGAGCAAAAATCCTGACATGCAGTCAGACCGTACGCAATTATTCACAAACTACCTTTTACCTCAAAAGATTTAACAATGCAGCGTAAACAGTTTCAGCTTCACACAATGGTGTTTTCTATAGTTTACAAAACATGCAGAGGAAGTGTAATAAGGTGCTAATTCTACTTCAAAGTGTGAAAGGACAGATTTGAAGTGATAATGAGGTTTGTCTGGGTGCTATAGTGATGTAAGAAAAGCTGCAAGTGTTAGTACCCAATATAACATTACCTAAAGCTACTGTCTAAGAAATGTGACAAGTGTCAAGGAGACGGGCTGAAATAGCTAACTGGGTAAATGTGTAATCTGAATACAAATCTTGTGGTCGGGCTTCGGTACAAAACTTTTGACTGTTCAACAAGTGGATATTGTTACCAGCACACATCAAAGAAGTCAAGTGTCAAAAGCATATGCTGGCTCATCTGCCCGAGCTTTCAATCCATTCAGTCCTTGTTTACTAACAACACTCATTTTATCGTTTAATGCTAGTTAATCTCACATTTTCATTAAAGTCTCTTATGGGAGCAATATTCTTAGTACCTCATAATCCTTTAGAGTTATCGCCTGATCTATTCTTATACTGCAGACAGCTGGTGTTTGATACACACTTCTCAAATCACTACCTTCATAAGCCCAGCTACTTATCAAGTATGGTGAACGGGCACCGTGCATAAAACAGAGGTTTCATAACTTATTTTAATTAAACTGTCCAAACTGACAGTGTTCATTGTTTATACTGTTTGTTGTGGTTCCAGCGTTGAATATGAGCTTAAAGCGGTCTTTGTGCGAGGTCTGTAATCAGTGCCCTCCTTCCATACCTGGCTCATGAGAAGTCCAACCTCACGTAAACCTATCCAAACTCTCATGTCACACACATGCCGATTAATAAAAGGACCGCTTCCAAATACGATAGTTTTACACAGCTGAAACTGACGAGTACAACGGCACTTATTGGGTGAAATTTTAAAGCAGCTTCCACCATTTTCCCACCATTACAACTGAAAATACTGAAGTCTGTTCTTTCACCGTCTGACTGAAAACAGGCACTGCGTGAATAAGCACAGAAAAATCAGCGGTTAATACAAGACTTGCCAATGTGTGCAACCAAATTCTATCCAGTGTGCATTTGTGTGACCAAGAAAACAAAAAAATTTAAACCCTTGGCCCTTTTAGTGCCAAATTTAAGAGGTGGCTGGCTGTGGATCAGTCTAAAATCAAACCCTGCTGTCTTCATTAAGAATATTACAATGTAACCTGCTGTTTTATGCTCATTGTCATTAAGAAGAGGGAACTAATTGCTTGGTGTTACACTCCAAATGCTCCTGTGCCATTTGCTAAAAAGAAAAAATTGAATTTACTGTGGTTAGATTGTACTGACGTGGTTTCTTCAAGCATGTTGTAAGAGGAGTCCGACCACGACCTTTATAATGGCACAGCCTATGTAAGGTAGCCTGTGTCAACATGCAACTTTATTGTACTGACTGATGAGTTTGTTACTTAGCTGTTATGCTTTCAATTAGTCCAAAAAATCAATGCAGATACATGAACAGGCCTATCACAGAACCACAGAGGAATGCAAATCTGTATGATTAAAGCATTTCCATTACTGCAAAACAGCAGCAGTTTCTTTATTGAATAAATGTGTTTTACATTTTTATTTCATTTTGCCAGTCAGTTAAGGACAATTGCATGCAAATTAAATTGTGCTGCAAACTATCAGATGTCCAAAAAGTGTTTCCCTGAGCAGAAATGTGGTTTACACCACAAATCAAATGTAGGATGTCAAATACATTTGCCCAGACTCAATTAATTCATTCAGAGCTCTCGGCTACTAAGACCACCAAAGAAGGAGTTCAGCATCACTTACCAGAACCAACTTTGTTTTGACTTTCCCAACACTGAAACATATTATAATGACATAATATGACAGGTTCCCAAACTGTAACATGGCAGTATGAACCCTAAAAACAACCAATTGGAACATCTAACAGTGTGTATTTTGCTAGTGTGACTTAAAACCACAGTAAAAAAAAAAAAAAATTAGGGTAGCAGTGGTGCATTTCTCATCATTTCTCCCAGCAATAGATTCAACTGCAGGAGGGTGACTATGGTGCAGAGGGACTGTATCAGACTGTTGAGAAATATGGGTAAAAGTTAACAATCTGTTCCCTTGAAAAAAGTGACCTGGCGTCTTTAAGGATTACAAGAACTGAGGATGATGAAGATGAACTCACACCATCACATCATGTACACTTGGACAAAAGACTGGACTTGAAAATTAATACACAGTTGATGGAAAAGAACAATTCAGGGTTCTTATACACAAACCTTGAACTGTGAACATGGTGTTCTTATACTGGAATGATCCATGTGATGCAAGTGATGTGCTAAATGCATCACTATGTAGCAGAGAAACATGCACAAGAGTGATTTCACAAGTTTAAATGAGATCATAAAAAGAGCACAGATGGTTGAAAAAGAAAAGAAATACACATATAAAACACTTAGTTTTCAATGAACAATCTATATACATTTCATTTATCTAACTAAGAAGGCTGAGAGTTCATACTATAGTGACTTAAACACAAAACACTACATGTGCTATGAAAGGAGTGGCCCATGAGGTGCAGGACACTTACAGCTACTGATATGTCCAATGTCTATGGCAAGGCAAGGCAAATTTATTTGTATAGCACATTTCATTTACAGCAGGTGAGTTTAGTTTTAAGGTAGATAGACATCACTACTAGAAGGAACATTTATGGAATACCCTGATGAGATGACGTGCATTATCTTACAACAACTATTAATAGAGAACAATGTTGCCAAAGGATGTACGAATACATTTCAATAAGGAAACTCTCTGAAAATTCTCCAACATTCTGCTATTGAAAACAGCAACCAAACAAAGCTCTCCACAGACAGAAACATCAGTCCATGATGACTGCCAGTGATTGCTCAGGACAGCAGCTTACAAGAGGGAAAGGGGAAGTGATGAAGCAAAAACGCTCCAACATCCCATGAAAAGGCAAAGATAATAGGTGTGCTTGTACCAACACTGAAATATGGGTTCATGTGGAGACGCAGACTTTGTTGCTTGACTCACCCTGCCAGACAAACTGCTGAAACATGACATTACAAAAGGTGCTTTTACTGCTTTGTCTGCAGTGGTCACAGGTCCATTTTTACATTCAGTACATCAGGGCAAAGGAAGAGAGGAGGACACACAAGGATACACAAACACACAACTCCACTCAGAGGACAGAAGATGAAAGGAGAGAACAGACTTCTGTGTCATTGAGTGTACATAGCTCTCTGTTGAGTACAAATCATTCCAAGCGTTTGTTTATGTTGGACCTGTATTCCACTCCTCCACCCCCAGTCTCCTCAATAAAACACTGCTTTATGAGTTTACACCCATTTGTACAATTTGGACAGATTATCCTTTGTTCTGGCATGTTGCCCATAGCAATTTATGTAACATACTGTCTCACAGTCCATCTGACTGAATGCATCTTGGTCAGGATCTCTGCAGATGCACTGTAATTATTAAAAAAAAGTAAAGCAATAAACACGTATACTTCTGAAGTCTCTACCTTGTGGGCTTTGGCAAGCCAGCAGAATGCCTGTGTGGACGATAGAGCACAAAGTGTCCCGATGATGCTATATGAGATTTTAAATCCCAAAACGACAGTAAGTTACTTACAAAACCTGGAGTAGGAGAAAGTGAGTTGGGGGGAGGGATGCAAATGTGTATGTGAAGAGGACCTCAGAGGATATTTGATCCCTATATATAGGAAGAGATGAGAGGAAATGTTGGATATAGAAAAACCCTATGGGCAGATCTGTCATTTCACTGAGACGGACTGGCCCAATTAGACAAGTGGATGGCAAAGTACACCTGTGTATGTGTGTCTGTTAAGAATGTGTGTCATTCTTTGTGTCATCCTCACAATTTTTTCTGATGTTATTGTAATGTCCTGCAGGCATGACAAAGGTATTCATTTTTCAAGGATGAATTTCTTTATATTTCACATGCATAAATAGATCACAGAATATGTAAGGCTGTCATTGAATTTACAAGGACACTGATTGGCATACTGCTAAAGGCAATTAGAGGTGCATTTCAACTCCAACAATCAGCAGTCAAGGGACTCTGCAAATGTTCAGGTTGGTACAGTAAGTTCTATTTGCATTTGCTGCTTATATGGAAGCAAAGACTGAGAAGGAAATGACAACTGCACCACTACATCTTGGAAGCCGTTCTTTCTAACAGCTTGCATTGTGCAACTGCAGTCCATTGCATTGAGCCAAGCATGGCATACCACCTGGTAAGTGGTGAAAATAAACCTAGAAGAATTATCTCTACACAGTAAGGCTGAATATACACGTGGTCGACAGTAAAAAGGGAGATCAACCAAGACTGAAAATACACTATGCATTAACTCCTTCATTTCATTACTGATCAGGTAATTGAACATCTTAGTTCAAGTAATAAAAGCCTAAATAATTAAATCATTGAGCATCAAACAAGCATCAAACTGATGTTCCTGATGAGAGGGATTTTTGAGCCATTATTTTCCTCTTAAACCCAGAATCCTGTGTCAATGTCTAATATTAGTCATTGGCCAGTAGGAGTACCAACTTGTAATAATGATAAAGATTTTGTAAAACATCCTAAGTGCCAATCCAACTCATCAGTTTATCTGTTAAAAAAGCCACAACTGAAGGCAGAGAAGGCCTCTGTCTTAAAAACAGGTGTGTTTTATTAAGTCAAGTAGCTTTTTATATTAGTTCAGTGTGTAAACCACCGCTTAGATTTGTTATATACATCACCTCCATATCTCTATAGACATATTAAAGGTTAACTGAGGTAACATGGATTTAATACATATATTCTATTATTATAGTCATGAATAATTTTAATATTCCATCTATTCTGCACTGTCTTGAAGCAATTCCACCATGAATAGTGTAATAAATCCAGCAGCTGGCATAACACCAATTGTATTGTCTGAAAGAGGCAGCAATTAAAATATATTTGACCTCTTGATAAAAGTGCAAAATGGGATGTTGATAAAGTGCAAAGTGAAGAAGACAGTTAATTGAATTAACGACTGCAAAGCTGAATAACACTTCCTTCCTTTCCCTACAGAGAAAGCAGTAATGTCCAGCTCCATATCTGAACATTATCACAGGAGGAAATGTCACAGCAAAGCACCCTCAGTCATTCAGCCCACTGTTCTTCCAGCTGACATATTGTTACCGTCATAACCAAATCAGGGCTAGGAGGAGGTGGGTGGCTTCACACTGCACAGCTTTTTTCTAACAGGGATAGTCCTTTCCAAAATTCCAACTCTGACAGAATGCCGGATGGAGACTCTGCCCCCCTGGGATGAGGAGGAAAACTGGGAGCGCCACGGGTATACTGGAAGAGCCCACAATGAGTCACTGGAAACAGGTGTTCCAATGATAACACAGGAGTTGGGGATTGTCCATGAGGTGAGTGTTGATGTAACCGCATATCTTGATAACCCAAATATTTTCCTAATTCACTGGTCATGTCTGTGAATCATTTTGGCTGCATTTCCTCACAATGTTTCACATCACCTTCGTCATGTATTGAATCAGTCGGAAAACATGCATAATTGTGAAGATATTCATGGAATCAGTATTTAAGGATGAATAATGGTGTGGTTAGGCCTGTGTGGTAACAGAGACGAATCACTGATTTAAACATAGACTTGGATGGTAAGAAATTATGCACAGACCCTTCACCATAAACAAGATTCATTAAGACGCTGATTAATGCACATTTCATATTATCGCTGTATTTTCTCATCAGGGCACTTTCTGAATGAATCAATACTGGTCTTGGTGGTGATTAGAGCGCTGATGGATCAGAGCCAGCCTGCCCTTTTAATGGTAAGATTCTCCATCAACATGACTCTGGATCACTCTTATTCATCATAATAGGTAAGGACATGGGCATATGGAAACCTTCGCTTCCCTGCAGCATCATTAAGGTGAGTAATAGTGGACATAGCCTGTCACTCCAGCACATAGTCTGTCATCTTATGAAGAGAATTCACATTTGCTTTCATTAATAAAAGGCTTGACCACACTAAAAGAAAGACCTTGTAAAAAATATGGATGACCTTGGAATAACATCAGTCTTTTCTGTGTTTCAGACTCCCACATGTACAGACATAGCCTCACCACTCTCTCCTTTACAGACTGGCAGAAGAAAACAAAACAGGTATACTGCCTGTCACTTTGAAAACCCATCACTGTGACATATGACATTGACAGACAAATCCTGGAAAACAGATTTTCTCCTCTACCCCACAGACATTTGTCTTGCACCCCCTGTTTGTTCCTCCATGGATCAAATAGAAGAAGATGTGAGCCAGATGCTAGACTGTCTGCTGAGTACACTCAGTTATTCAACACTGCAAGTGTATCACTTTTCTGGCATTGCATCTACATTCTTTTCAGTGATCCACACATTTGGCATTAAAATGCCTTACGTTAGGATTTTAAGGAGCCAGAGTTTACGCAAACAGCAAAACAGAAGCTTCTCCTTTACATTTTTCTGTTGTGCTCTTTCATAAGATTGTCAATGTGTGAAGATTATGTGTGTTAAAGTGCAGATAATCTATAGAAAGTCTGAATGAAAATTTTCATCAGTTCACTACATTCCTGAATTGCATGTTACAAAATGGGTGCTCAATCATAGAAGTTTACTAGGTAAGATTTTTAAAATGAGGAAACACTGCCATCTGGAGGAATTCATACTCTAGGCTGAAAACTGATATGGTCATATCAATCAAAAAACCTAATAAATGCATAATTTTCTCACTGCATTCTCTCTAAAGCCTTATAACGCTTTTGTGGTATAAGTTGGAATAAGATACCTCTAACATTTAAGTAACATTTGGATCCCTAAGGTGCCATAAAATGCATTGCCAGTAATGTTTATTTTATATCATTAGAGCAATTAAACAGGGCAAATCTTCTGTATTAACACAAAAAAGAGATAAGACTTGTGTTGTCACTGAAGTGTTCTAAAACTTGTTGTGCATAATAACCTTTTGATGGTTTTCTTGATGTTCATTAGTCAAAAACCAACCCATCTCTACAATCCAACAAATCCACAGGTACAATAACATTCCTTCACTTGAGAGGAGATCATTAATTGCAACTCTGTGGCATTTTTATGGGGCTAAAAAATGTCCTGATGGCTCCAGTACGGTAGACAAAAACTAAAGAGGAAACAAGAAAGCTGACAGAGACTAAGTGCAAAGGGACCCCATCAGGGCACCACATTTCTTCACTTTAGAGAACATATGGGTTGGAGGGGCCATCCCTGACACACATCTGAGCCCGTGGGATCAAAGAAACAAAGCTGTTTGAGGCCACTGGAAATACATCAAGACAACGTCCTCACAAAACCAGTCCCAAAGTTTTCCTTCCCCCTCCACATTTCAGCCAACTCATTCAGCTCTAAACCATTCTTACACCAGAAGGTTAACATACAAACACCAATCACAATATCGCATTTAAACCAAATTAAGGTATTGGAAAGACAGGTTGTAGCTCACCTTTGGTTGAACATCCCTCTGAAGTTGTAGTTAGCTCTATAGTTGGGCATAGGCTTAGGATCCAAAGGCCTGTAGATAGCGGGCTCCCCTCTCTTCATGGCAAGACCATTGAGCTCTACCGTCGGTGTTATACTGCCTGTGTGAGTACAAATTAAAAAGAATTTAAAAATAAAATGCATAGTATACTCTATGTAATAAGCAAACTGTAAAGTAAGAGGCATAACAAGCTTGAGAATTACAATTGTGCCATTTTAATTGAGCAAAAATCTAAATTAAAATCACTGTGAAAAACCTTTAACTGCCAAAGTCTTTCAGATTCAGTTTATAGAATATAACTGCAGCACTGACTTTACAAACTGCACTATATGCCCTAACTTATAGGTAAATGTTAAATCATAAGTCAAAAACCTTTACTTCCTGTCAGACAATAACTGATGCATGCTCACTTACTCCACAAATCCCCCATTCATGTTACATAACCTGGTCTTTCTTAATCCTGTTTATAGTACATGCCTTTCATTACAATTCCACAGAAGGCCACAGGAGTCTAGTGGTATTAATTTGGCTGGGAAAAAAAAAACATAACCCTTCACTTAGGCGTTTTTTTTTTTTTTTTTTTGCTAAGGACTGTTCTGGCTTTGTTCTGAACCTGGGTTATTTAAATATATTCAGTATCTTAAGAGCTGTGTCTCAAAGTCAAACTCCTCAAAGTAAACACTCAAACTTTACATTTATCATGGAGAGAAAGGGGCACTGAAAGCACCCTCACAGCACAAATGCTTCCTTGTGTTTCTTTTCCCTACCCTTAGTCTCAGAATGGTATTTTATGTGAAAAGAAGGGATGTCAATCTGAGCTTTCTATGTCCCTTGGTTGGCTATATTAGGCTCTTCTAATCCTAGATCCCTAAAATACTCATTGAGGAATAAGGATCAAGGACTGGGGAGGCTGGCCACAGGAGTTACTGATGTCTTTTTTATGATCAGACCTGTGATGAGTAATTGACGTCTGAGACACATCTGGATAATAGAAACCATGCCGAAGTTATTCAGTAGTTATTTAAAATGTGACATGATCTAACTTGGGGTTGTTGTTTCCTGATATTTGTGATATCCTAACACCGCCAGACACATTTTATCAAGTCGTGAATTGAATGATAAAAATACATATGTATACATAGCATGAACAACATCCAAGATAAATCAGCTGAAACTGTAGAAAAATAAAAGATGATCCAGCTGTTGCATATATTACATTTAACTGACATCTATTTAAAAGGATGGCATGTTTCATTTTGTTCAATGCCTATTTCCTCTGCTCCTTTCCTCAACTCGGCTGCTCACATCTCAGGTCGGAAAGACGAATATCTGAGCTAAGGAGTTAAGGAAGTATGACTGGAAAATACACAGAGGGGATTCTATCATCAGTATTTGTTAGACAGGAAACCATGATGAGGATCTGCATGCGAGTTCATCATCATTAACTTGCAACATCTAATTTGTATTTTGACATTTTTGCCAACCTGTCAACTAAGGTCAAGGCTTTATCCCTAGGAAGGATTAACCAGGTTTAAGGCAAAAAGTAGAAGCAATCTGAGATTAATTCTTTAAGAAATTAACAAACAAAATAATAGAGTGGGTATGATGATTTACTGCACCCACATAGATGCATAACATCTCTTGGACAATCTCTGTGGACTATGTTGAGTGTCACTCTCTATTTCTCTACTATCGCAAAAAATACCCCAAAAAAAGTCTGACAAAACACCTGAACTATTTGTAATGGTCATGTTCAATCTGGGCTAAGGATTAATGTCTGCTTGAAGGCACATTCCCATTAAAATCAACAGAAAATGAGAATTTATTCAGTGGCAGTACCTGGGTTGCTGTTGATGTCCACCTTCGGGGAGCGTGGCGCTGGCCTGGGGAGGACACTCTCGGCCAGCGCTTTGGCAGCTGTGGAGTGCTGGGCCTTTTTAATGCTGGTGCCCTCTGCCTCCCACACCTGCTCCCCAAGAGTGAGCTGCACTGTGAAGATCTGGAACAGTGACACCCAGAGGGAGATGCATTACCCGACAACGACTACATTTTCACCAACATCCCTGTGGAACCCGTATAGTAGGAACTGAATGTACTATGCATGACCAACATTTACTTAGGAAAAGTACAGATTTAGTCATAGCATAGCCGGATCATTACTTACATTATAGTTTTGTTGGTCTGTATTATTGAAAGCCAAATAAATATTGTGTCCAGCGGTGTTTACAATTCACAACTTAAGACGACACAATATCACATATTTTACAGAAAAGACAGCTATTTTCAGGACTACAGAGTTCATTTTCTATACCCGCTTTATCCTCACTAGGGTCAAGGGGGTCGCATGGAGCCTATCCCAGCTACTTAAGGGCGAAGGCGGGGTAC
>JAQQZY010000014.1:23674502-23695230 GCA_030068375.1 Ostorhinchus rueppellii
TTAACCTATCAGTGCATGTCTTTGGATTGTGGGAGGAAACCGGAGTACCCGGAGAAAACCCACGCAGACATGGGGAACTGAACACAGGACCTTCTTGCTGTGAGGCACGAGTGCCAACCACTGCACCACCGTGTCGCCCTACTACAGAGTTCATCTAAAAAAAAAAATGGATTCACATTCTGTAGCTAACTGTCCAGTGTTTCATCTTCTTTAGCCCATGTATTAATTATTACCTAATAGCCATGTCACAATTAAGTGGGGTATTCCAATTATTTTACTAAATTATGATACTATTCTCAAGTCACCTGTATTAAAACAGTTATAAGTGGGCAAAGATAATAGAAATACACTTCAAAACATTTTGTTTAATCAGTATTGCCATATCATGATCCACAGATCAACTAGTGCTCTTTCAATGACATCATCTTGTTGCATGTTCTTCTCCAATTGCTATTAGTTAAATGAAAAACTGGCATCACAGTGGCTTATTTTGATTTTGTACCTGGGAGCCATATTTAAGTAAAAGGCTCTGAGATTAACATTATAACGCATTTGATTTTAATTATGTCCACAGTTTATTCTAACTTTGTACTTTGGTTAACAGACAGCAAAATATACCTTAAACTGGCTCTTGTTTTGCAGTGATGTATGTATATAATTATACTACATTCAGAATTATGTAGTGGCTGCTAACAGTTAACAGAACAGACAGTTCTGCTCTTGTGTGAAAACAGAGAACTCAAATTCCAATATTGTGGCATATTGTGGAATGTCTTCTTTTCAGCACAAACCAAAGACCTAACATCCTTACCTTAGCATGTGCAGGGCCTCTCTCATTGAGGAGCTTATACTGAGGTTGGATCCTATTGAAACGGGCTAACTCATTCACCAAACACATTGGAGTTTTCTCTTTAGGGTTTGCCATGTTCTCCTGGGGTGGGCCTTGACACAGAGGACAGAAAAATACATATTAAGTGTCATAATATGTAGTTATGCTCTCACTACTCACAGAATACTGACTGGCACGTCAGATGCCTGTCACATAATAGCTGTATAAAGAATTATGACGTGCATCATGAAACATAATACATAAATAATGAGTGATTATTGTCCAAGGAAAAGAAATTCCAACCACAAGTATACACAAACACAAATAAGCCAGTTTGGAGGAGAGACATGAGAACTTATTTAAGAAACTGTCTGCTTTGCAGCTGTGTTTAGGGGTCTGAGTGGGTGTCATTTGTCTACAGGATGAAGGATCTTACAGCCAAGTCACTGAAATATAAAACTATGAATAAACAACACAATATGAGATTCTTTATAAAGAATCAAATATTGCAGGGATCAGATTCAGACAATGGCATGGCCCATCACCTAGACCAGTTCAAGAAAAGATGTTGAGTTGCAAATTCACCATAATTAGTTTGTACTCACAGGAAGTAATTACCATAAATAATAATTATGACTGTGCTGCAAAACTCCCCAAAGGGAAACTTTCAATTCATATTGTACTACCTGGTGGTGTGGCAGACACAGGGGCGTCCCCATATCCGACTGCAGGAGCAGGGCAGCTGGATGTGGGGGCCGGGCCTGTGCCGTTAACAGTGGGCTGCAGACCCAGGGATCCTGGGCTGGCCATGGCCGCAGGGGGAACTCCGGGGGAGAGGCCAGGACCAGCCAGGGGTGCTGAGGTCTGTACTTTCACTTGAGCCATGCTCTATTCCTGAAAACAGACAACAACAGTTAAACAGAAATATACTGATGATTATAGACTGTCCAGTTACTTTAATCTTAATACTGGACAAAATATGTGTAGTAGTAGTAATAATAATAATAATAATAATAATAATAATAATAATAATAATAATAATAATAACAACATTTCCAGAATCCAGAAAATCATTAGTAATTAACCATGTAATTGTTTACAAATAGGGAACAGAGTGAAACACTCATCAACGGAGGCTCTTTTCATACAATTTATAGTTGTTTAGTGTCATTTGAAAGCTGACTGTGAGTATGGCAGTGGAACAGACTTCAGACTGAGCTGCCCTGGGCCTATCTCACATTCTGATCCAAAGGCAGCTAATACAGCCAGACAATGAACCTTTATTTGAAGGAGCTTTGCTCATGTTACTGCTGCTAAGCTCCCCGGAAAAAGAAGGAATCCTGTGATAGCAGCCTGAACAAGACAATGGATGTTTGATCACATTTTATATGAAACTAAAGAAATATCTATTTGGAATTAGCATATTTTAGCATGGGCAGACAAAAATGTGGGCATGGCCCAGGAGTCTGTTATTTATCTTTTAATGTCTGTGATATCTGGATAAATGTTTCACACACACACACACACACACACACACACACACACACACACACACACACACACCATTTCTTGTGGCTACATAACATAATAAGCTGCTACATGTTAATCATCTTTGAATCTTTGAGAGACAATGATGGGGCAGGTAAATGTAAAACCTAATGCAGGATAGCTTCTTCAGTAGCTCACATTAATATGCAGCAAGTGAGCAAATGAGGGACATTCTTTTCATGTCCCCAAAGGTCAGAGCACAGGGTCAACTGCAGATCTGAACCCCTGGGGTGTGCACTTGGACACTTGCTGCTGCATTCTGAAATGTACAAGGTTAAAAAAACCTTGCACCTCCATAAGGAAAGCAATGTTTTTTAACCCTAATATAATGCTGAAATCCTGTAATACGTGGACTAAAATGATCACTAGTTATTGTTTATTCAATACAGCAAAACTCAGGGTCTTCCTTCAACTGTCAAGTGTTTTTTCCACTGACTGAAATCACGTCTGCTTGCACATTGAAGGGCCTTATGTTCCTAAGGCTAGACTGATGTAAACAACAGTGTAGTCCACCATTCATGCAACAAATGATGCCCACTATAGTCAAATATTAAATGCTATTTTCATTCCAACGTATAACCTTAATATTCTACATGAAAGCTTACATGTTCTTGCTTTTATCATCGGTGCATCCTATGTGCCCCTGAGGTTCGCAGGGTCGAAATGTTATGCAGTTCACCATTCCCCATCGCACTGACATTCAAAAGTTCTCTGACGAACAACAAGGTAAATGCATAGCTGCTTTGCACAGTAACATGAAACGTTAGGGTTGACTGGCAGAGCTACAGGGCTGTCTGCAACCCCTGAACCTACATTAGAACTACGAGTGTCCAGCTTAGCAGGAAGCTAACGTTACCAGCAAGTAAACGGTATTTCCTGCAAATGTCAACTACTAAAAACAAGTCAGATGAATATGGAAGCATGCATGCTGGCAAGAATTTATTCATATGGTTTTCCCCATTGAATATACAGTATGAAGCCACCTTCAGTTACGCTAGTTTAGCCGGTTAAAGCTCATCATGGCTGATCGGCCGAACACCCCTCTTGCTAGCATCTCCATACCGCCCCATCCTCCACGAAAGTCTGGGGAATTTCAGTCAACCGCAACAAGATAAATGGACTGACAACAGCGTGACGAATAATCACAAGACAACTCGAAAACAAAGGGACAAATATTTAAGGGTATTTTTACCTTTATCCAGGGCCAGACCCCAGTTACACCTCCAACATTGGCAAACACTAAAGAGAACTGGATGGAAGTGGGAACAGACCACCTTATTTTCCTGGCAAATAATGAAAATACATGTCAAAAGATGTCACTCGTTGTCAATTTTGACATTTTCTTAGTAAGGTAAGTGTTTTCCATATATGACCAAGGGGATATATCGCATGGCTCTTACTTAACATTATCAGAGTTCGAGTTGAATGTTGAATGAATTAACACCCCCCCCGCATTGGTGATAATGGTTCAGTCCGGGTTTGCTTCTTCGGAGCTTTCAACAGCATAACTTTGATTCAGACTGTAAATGAAGCCACTGACCTTAAATGGTCGTGTTTGTAATGTGTTTTCCGAAAAGCACTTTAGCACGCATTAATGAGGAATCCCTTTAGATATAAGATTTACGGGCTTTACCCAAGTGCTCCATGGCAAGGCAGTTGAAGTGGACTGTAGCTGATGTTCTTGGATCATGTTGCACTGATGACAACAAACTTCATCCATGGTTGCTGTTTCTGCTGGTGGATGGTATGAAATAATATACCTGAGATCCTCATAAAATCCGTTGAAAACATTTTACTACAAGGCCTTGCTAGAGTTGAGTGGGGTCACAGAAGTCGTATCTACATCTTAATATTCACAAACTTTGTTCTATTGATCTGTATTTTTGGAGAAAAGGAAACAAAATGGAGAATCAAGTGCTATCAGTGTTTTACCCGTTATAGAGAGAGGGGTAAGTCAAAACGTCACAAGCATTGTTGATCTCAGATGCAGACTAAAATACTACAGCAGTCTGGCCAATAGATGGTGCCAGAAAACAAACAGCTTTTTGTGTGTTATCCCACAATTCTGATTCTCTTCACTAGTGGAAATTCTGTGTATTTTTTCCCCAGCTTTGATAAATTACACATTTTTACTCTGAGTTTTTAAAACCCTGTCATTTGCAAAGGTAGTAACTTAATTCTGAATTAAATAAAATTGAAATATATGTATTTTAGAATTAGCAGATGCACCTTTCAGTGTTTGACATTCTATGGACTCAAGAGTATTTGAGCATTCACCAAGGATTACTTCTAAATAGCATAGACAATATATAATAATAATAATTTAAAAAGTGTTTTGGTTTTTTTTACTTCCCAAATATTAAAACTACAAGTAGTGTCTGAAATATGTGTTGTTCACAATGTGCAATGAAACTTGATTTGCAGTGGAAACACTTATTGCTTTAACCACAGGGATCATTATACATAAGGGTCAGTATATAATTGAGGGGCTTTTGAAGTCAATTTGATATATTTTACACACATTTTTACATACAAGCACTTTGAGTGCCTAGAAAAGAGCTATCGAAATCCAATCCATTATTACTAACTTTGTTAAAAGTTTGAAAAAAAAAAGAAGGTTTTTTTATGTTTCTTATGATCATGTCTAAAGATTCCATGATTATTTAATTATGGAAACAATCACTTATTAATAAGTGATTAATAAATGACTAGATATACTAAAATGTCAACTAAATAACTGTCTCATTTTAATAACAACCACCTTCTACTTAGCAATTATTATTTATTATTAACAATAATAAAATGAGCTTATTGTAAAATTGTTTTGTGTTCTTTTTATTAAGCTGAGGTAATCATGAGATATTTATTTTTGCCAATATATAAAATTTTATATGGAAAATAACAAATTGTATCCGTCTCTGAGGAATCCATTTCAACTAAGTTACTAATTACAAAAACAACTCTTAAGTGTTTTAATTCCAAATCACATGACATCATTTCTTCCTGAAGACAACACAGACAAGACTGTAAGGTATATCTTCTCTTTCTTTGTTATTTGATAGTGTGAGTCAAGTGTGTATTTATCACACTCTTATGTTAAAAGCATTACCATATTTTAATAAATAACTTTCAGTTTTACTCAGTTCTATTTTGAAGAATATTTCTGTCAAAATGCCATATGGTGTTATTGTTATTGATTTCAGGTTTGAAAACAGCAAAAATGTCAGTTATACCTGTCAACTATGTTACCCTGTGAAGGTAACACAAAAAGTCCCTCAATTATGTGTTGATCTATACCTTTATCACTATAGAAGTTTATCTCAACTGTTAACATATTTTTTTCTAAGAATCACTCTCATATACATTTCATTACACAAGTGGACAGAAAAATCCAAAAACATTTGACAGGTTACAGTAATGAAGACAGTAAACATGAACATATCCCAGACACCAGTTTTGAATAAAAGTGAATCTTTGCTTTTATTATTGATTATGAAAATGAACAGGCACCTATTACATGGAGCTTGCACATCCCAGAACAAAATTTCAAATAATATAAATAACACACCCTCATTAGTGTTGATCACTCACAACAACCTGCAAGGTAAGAGTTCAAACTACATTGAAAAGGAAAAAAAAAAGAAAAAAAAAAACATGACACATCCAAACCCTTGTAACATATTCACTCTCAAGTTTTTCAGAAAATCTACTGAACTACTGCCCACAGAGTGAAGGCTTTTTGTCCCCACACAAATGCTGTTGTAACTGCATGTACACAATCATTTCAGTCCTTCCATGTTTTTCCTCACAGCACAGTGACAGCAGACAGACAGTTACCATGAGGCCAATAAGGGAAAAAAAAAATAAATCATTGGTTAAATAGATGTCTTTAAGTTATCAATATAGTTTTGAGATAGCGGTGTGCTGTGGTAATCTCCTCTACAGTATAGAGCATCATCACATTCACTCAAGTTCATTCAAGAAACTCAACTAGACCCTGGAAAAAGCAAATGCAATACATGATGGAAAATTCAAGTATCTCTGACTGGATGGCGATAAACATCTCTTTAGGAATGGAGTGATTACAGCCTGAAACGACAAAAAGCCACACAGCCTCTGGAGGTGAGGTTTGTAATATCCATTCCATAAACCATTAGCAAAGTTATGGAAAGACTCATAGCTGTCACAATGTCTGATGCCAATAAGAAAAAGTAGGGTTTAAAATTGCATGCACCCCCACTGTAAAACTACTAAACTTTTTTTTTTGTTTCTTTTTTTTTTTTTAAACCAACAGTAATATTTGTTGCTTACTGTACACATCTTAATTAGCAAAAGATGCAGACTAACTTCCACTGAAATAAAGCACTCTTATTATCATTCTGCTATAAAGTAAATGCATCCTCTGCTAATTTCTTTCACATCATCCAACAATTTAAAGACTTATATACAATAGTTTCAGACGTGTTATTATTTTACAACATAACAGTCTCTTTTGGTGAAAATATAGGTAAATTCAAAATATCTGATAGGTATCTTTTTAGAGGTGATCTCTTTATTGAAAAAGTACCTGAGCCAAAACTCTGACCAGGGGGAATCACAAAAGCCTCGTATTCGTGACTTCTAGAGAGACTCTTCATCAAGTCATTCACTACCATTCTGGAAATCAATCAGACTTAAATATTAAAAAAAAAAAAAAAAAAAAAAAAAATTAATACCATACTGACCCATCAAAACACCCCAACCCCCTTTTCAAAGTATCAGCTGTGTGAAAACAGTACAAAAAGAACTCAGGACATTTAAAATCAGACATTTTAGAAGATTAAAGCATGAAATTAAAAAAAAAAAAAAAGTATCTATCATACAAATAAAAATGGATCTTGTGACGATGTTCTCTTACAGACATTCTTTAAAAGGAAGAGAGGCTGCTGCACATCTTCGAGGCTGGACAAGTGAACACTACACGAGTTCAGCCCAACTTTAAGAGGAGATGTACACTGAGGTCATCAGCTGACAAAGAAATCTATCGTCATCATCATCTGTTTTATTCCCATCTGTACCGACATTCTGTCCAACGGCAGGACAAACCGCAACCAGGTCTCGAGTTGGAAGATGAAGAAGAATATTATGATTACTTTTGATACAATGGTTACAAACTAAAACCATTTAACCTGATAACGGAGTGGAGGACTGCTTACAGTACAACTGCAAGGTGGGAATAATGCTCTAATAGTGCCTTTAACTATTTACTTTCACAGTGCATATAATAATAAGAATAATCAAAAAGAAAAAAAAAAACAACAGATGAAGCATTTTCTTGGGGTTACGATGGTCAGATCCCTTCCAGAAAACGATTACATTTGGATTTCTCTTTGTAGGCCCAAGCATGCATCCATCAGTTATTATTGCACAACACAAGGACCTTAAAATGCACCCACACAGAAACAAAAAAGTAACAATAATAATCTTAAAAACAAGAATCATAATTTTCTCACTATAAATCCACCTTGCTTGCTTGCTGCATAACTATCTCTTGCCAAACGATCCATCTTGGGTGCATCTAAACGTTCCATTATATTCTTTCTCTACATTACAACCGGCTAAACATGCATCCAACCGCCCATGGAGAAATGCAGTCAAAAGTATCCAGCGCATGGTGTCCACTGTTCCAGTCAAAGGTCAGAGTTCAAAGACTGAATGATTAAAAAGTGCTTTACGTAGGTCAGTAGGACTCCTTTATTCTACAACTATTACAAAGTTTGTACATTAGCATGTATCATCTGTGAAAGAAAAGAAAGGGATTAGAAAAGGTATTAGTGTAAGAATACCATGCGGTTTAATTGCATTTTCTTCAGTCATTTCGTTTCAGCTGAAGTACTAGGAAACAATTCAGAAGGTTGAAAATACTTACCATGATACCACCATTTTGTCTTCTTTGGATTTTTGTTACACGTTCTTACATAAAAGGAGTTATCTGGCGGTCGTCTCTGCAGAAAAAGAAACCGTTCAGCAAACGTACAGTTTATGCGATGACCATAACTGTCTACTAGGGCAGCATTACAGGCCTTACCTTTTCTTTGCAGCTTGACAACATGCTGATAATGCTAAGACAAACTGATTGCACTGAGAGGGCTGGCGACCAATCTTCCGTTAGAATAGATAGACAGATGTGACCGTTGCTATACACATGTGGATGGACAGGTATATTCTCTCCTGTGAACATTACCTGCAAAATACAATAAAAACAAATGCTTATTTGTATTAATCTGTGCTCATTAGCATTTTTTTTTTCAATTACATAACTGTTAGGTAAACAATACAGAGAGTTTTACAAACGCCCAGCACAAGTTGGTGCTCATAGGCTTGAAAATAATAGCTCAAAATCTCTGTTTTTCAGATAAATTTGATATTCAGGTCTAGATTTATTGATTAATTATTATTTTGGAGTGTGATGTCCAGTGCTCAAGATTCATTTATTTATTTGGGTAATTTCAACCCAAAGGCTATTTAATTTGTAGTTAAGTCAAAGAATAATTTCCAACAAGATAAATTTTTCAGGGCTTGGTATTGTACAATTAATAACTTACTGGCTTAAAAATATAATTATTTTATCATCTTTTAATAATCCACAACTGGTCAGTCCCTAATAATAATAAAAAGCATAAGAAGAAGAATAAGAATAATGAAAATAAGAATAAGAATGTCAGATACAAATCAGTGGATTCCATTATGTTTTAGTATGTTTGAAGTATACCCCACAAGCAGACAGACGGCAGATAACTGAAACTCTTAAATTAAGTTAATTAAATATACTGTGACCAAAATATTCTGCATATAATGTGTTTTGATCATGTGCTTTTTGAGCCTAAAGGTGACAGGCAGAATCTGGATGCTTTTAATAGTGTTTTACACTGAATTGAGGGCATTCTGGTGATCAGGGACATGCATTTTGACATTAGTTGTCTGTAAAATGTTCAGATTTTCTCATTAATAGTTGAAAATAATGAGACTTGCTGTCTAAGCTCGGGCTTAGTCCTCCACAGCAACATGAGGCTCCAGGATTAGGACAGAGGGGCCGGGGTGGGGTGAGAGAGGGGTTAGAGAGCATGGGGACTGGAGACCATGAGAGGAAAGTAAAAAAAGAAAGCATGCATTAAAAGGGTCCACAGATAATAGCCATTAGAAGGATGGCAGCGCCAGGGCCAGACAAGAAGATACAGGAAGTGTGGTGAGAGGAGCACAAGATTGTGGTGTTGAAGCAGAAAGACGGGGGAGTCACAGTGGGTAAAGAGGGTAATGAAGAGCAACAATGGGATGAGGCAGTCTGGCACCAGATAGGGCCTCACAGGAGAGGACAAGCCTGACATCGCGAGGGTGGGTCGGTGGGGGGGTGATGACAGGATGAGTGTTAGAGAGTACCAGAGAAGAAAGATGGCATTAAACACAAAACATCACGACTGAAAACTCTTAGGCTGCAGTAGTTTGTCAAACTTTTGACAAGAATCAAGTCAAAAAAGCATTGACAAGGCAGAAGCACTTGAGTAGCTGTAGGAAGGACTTGCTGTGGGAACTAAAAATATTAGATATTGAATGTAAGAATATGTGAGGGAAAGACCTGCAGGCCAAGTGCACATGTTATAGGACAGGAAGTAAAACCTGTCCTGTAAAACCTACCATGTCTTATCAATGTAACACTTTCACTCTCACAACTTTACACTTTGAAGCCTTCAGCATTATCACTGAATGTCAACTGTTCCCCATATTTTCTTCCTATTTAATTTTTTTTAGATGGGTATAATGACTTAAACTAATCCCCTTGACATGGCTTCATTGGGGACTTCTATACTGCTGCTTCTGTTAGTGATTTGTAGCTCCAGTGTTTCCAAGCCCATTCCACTCCCAACTGTTGACCCTATGTGCTTCATGTGACTACTGAAGGCATCCAACCTATTTACACAGTTCTTCAGAAATGAGCACCTCAGGACACTCACTGTACCTTCAAACAGGAACCATGTTTGAAATGACTGAACTATTACTGATACATTGACATAATGCCTCACATTTGACCACACATGCACAGTGACGAGAGAGGAGGGTCTCCGGCTTACCTGAGGTGAATCAAAAGGATAACGACTACTAAATTTGAAAAGCAGCTGAAATTTCTCTCCTTCATACAGTGTGCCAGGTGCTCCCTCCATGTCTACAATCCACCTGAAAGTAAGACACAAAATTAAAACATTAAACGTCACCTGTTAATGACACCAGTCAACCATGGTAACAGTGCAGATTTATCATCCAAACTTAAAGCAAGTACTATGAGGTTAAAACATCAATAATATCCAAAAATCGAAGAAAATAAAGGTGGGACCTTGGGTACAGATCGAGTAAAAAAAATGTTGAGTTTATTGTTGCTAGACTCAGCATTCCCATCAGTGTTTATAATATTGTAGTTCTACAGTTTTTAGTGAGTAAATCCTTATGTCAAAGCAATCAGCAGTTCCAGGAAACAAACTCCATTACTGTTCATTCACCTTTCTTTTGACAACACAATGGTGCAAAATGTTCCCAAAAGTCGAAACGGTAACGCTACTGTCATCAGATTTCTTGTCAAGTCACTGTATCAGGTTTATCACTTCCTTTATGAAGAACCTTGAGGACATGTTTTTGTTTTGCTTTGATAATGATCTTCATAATTCTGAGTACATTAGCCGGAAGCACATACAGAATGACTTCCATGGATAAACACCTCATTATCATTAAAAAAAATAAATAAAAGAATCATAAAATGTGCGCTGCCAATGCTGCAGTCAGTGTGTAATCAAACGCTTTGAGTCTGACTCATTCCAATGTCATTCAACACCCCACTAGGTTATGACAGTGGTTTAGTAATAATGTGATACTCTATTGATCCCAGTGGACAAAATCTATTTTCGCTTATGTAGCCTGCCTACAGAACTATGCTGAGTGAGCTGGTAGGAATTCGGTGTCATGCTCAGAATGGCAGATGACACCAAACACAGGGACTTCATCTTGGGTCTGTGGGATGAAGGACGGGCCACCTGCTTAATATGCCCTTTATGCACAAAAATCACATGATAAATATTTTGGTCCAGCACAGATCATTTATGGGGATTGCCTGCTCACAGCAGAAACCTCAGAGGAGAAGAAAAAGGAGCACTGATGGCAGCATCACAATCTCTGACCTAATTTCTTCCAGGCAAGCAGTGCAGATAGGACACCAAAGAGACTTGTGGCTGTTGTTCGGGTTTATAGCCTTGTGTCTCTTTCAAATTTGGCCTTGGGCAGTTTAGCATTTAGGCCTCCATATGAGGTCAGTCCGCCTTTAAATCTTCACCCTTTTAATGCCCACTGGTCAGAGTATCTGAAAAAAAAAAAGCTCCTATTTTCTCCAGGGGGTGAAGGTTAGATGCAGCTAGAACTGATGCCTGAGCTACACCTGATTCAGCCCACACTAAATACAGACAAGGTCTCTCAGGACATTATGCTCAACTTGCTCAAATTCCCCATAGTCTGGCGCATATATGATCCAACCTATGAAAAATAACACAGTCATTTAGTGAAAGCCAGAAAAGGACAAACTGAAAAGGCTTTGAGAGATCTGCACTGCGTTAAAGCGGCAGTTTCCTTGTTTGCAAAGACCAACAGCATTACCCCATCAAGCTAAGCCATCTGCAGTGTAACAGACAACTGTAAGATACTGTAATCTAATGTACAGTACAGAGAGAGTGTACTGCATAAACAAAAGCCATAAAACTTACAACAAATGGTAACTTATCACTGTCACATGCACAACAGTATCACCATTAAGCTTTTCCCTGTATTTATTTTTTTCAATGAGGATATGGTTACTTGAATGTCAAGCAGGATGACTATTTGTTGGACTCCCCACTGCTGTCACTCACAAAACATCATACTGACCTTTCCACATCTAAGACAGACAATGTCACACCCATACATACCACCTAAGAGACATGATGCAAGCTGCAAGTGGAAGCTAGCTGAACTGGTTGGGAGGCTTTTCAATCATGCAAAACACAAACACTCATTCAATCTGACCAGACAATTGTTATGTAAAGACCTGTCTTCTAACTTGCAAAAAAGCACAGATGCCTACAGTAATGCTAGAAGACACTGTAAAACATGACATAGCAAAAGCTCTCAAAGTCAAAGTAATGAGCATGCAGCTGAAAGACATTTGAATGACAGCCAGAAATGTGTCTGTGACCCATAAGCAGTAAGGATGCAGAGATCTAGTGCTGTTAATCAGACACAATTTGACTCACACAGTAACAATAATGAGGGCAGTTTAAGGAGACACCCAAGACCCAGACAGAAAGGTCTGCTAAGCAGTCTCTATTCCTTGCTACCCTAGTCCAACTCATGCATGCCAACTGCTAAATATTTTATAAGGATGAATAGTGACACTGAGCATTAGAGACACTACTGAGGGGCCAGAACTGTCAGTCACTAGAGTGACCCCGATTCCTCTTCCTCAACAGTAACTGCTGATGCTACCAAAGCTTTGTATCTTAATAACTCCAATTACTGTTTTCCCTATAGCTGCCTAGTTACATGCGTATAGTGTACCCACCATACTGCCCTCTTACACTGTTGGAATAGGACACCTTACACAATATATACATTAAAAACAAATATAAGAGGAGGAATGAATGACACCTTACAATATGCCATGCTTTCAACAATAGGTAAATAAAAACACTCACTGTGTTATGGTGTTCTGTACACTTTTCTCGTTGAGCGTCATTCCTGGGGGTGGATCATTTTGCAGGGCTAATAATTCCTTTTGTAGCCTTTTCTGTTGGGGGAAGGTGACGGAATTATGGCAAAAATGCTAATAATAATCATAACATAAGCCTCATAAAGAAAATTTAAAAAAAAAAGGTTAATTCTGTTACGGTGATCCAAGTTAACATTCTATTATAAATCTCCTTCAAATATTAATAACCTTTTAGATATATTACTTAATGACTGTTACAGCGAACGTCCTGGAAGTGCAGCTTAAAGCGAAACTCCACCCTGAGCAATGACTCACTTACACTCGCTAGGTGGCAAAGACAAAACTGATTTCACGTCAAGACAAGTAACCCGATAAACAACAGGTTTAACAGTACATTAATAATGTTGATTTTTGTGGCTTTACGTTCAGACAACTCTCCCTCGATGTGATATAACGTTAGAGCCTAACCAGCCGATGCACCTGTTCAGCTTAAGAGGAAACTAAAACTGGTCAATCTGCGCACTATCTCGTTAGCTAGCTAACGTCAACGCCAGCCGGAATGCAGCCCGGACTCAAATACATCCATTAAATAAACGTCTATTCATTATATAACACTCCTTGGGGTTATCATGGATATATTTGTGCCAAAAATATATATCAGTATCCACAACAATGCAGCTACGGGACGCTAGTTGCGTTGCTAGGCTTGACTTGGTGCTGTTGATGATGATGGCTCGTTGTATTGCTAGCAGAGAGCAAACGCTAACACTGAACAGAATGGCGTAAATAACATCGTTTTTACATTAATGTCGTGACTACTTTCGACAAATGTGTGTATGCGAATAAATACGTTAATTCTGTTTAAAGAAAGGCCAAACTGAGTGTCAGGTGAATATAAATATGCGATCGCTGTCAATCGTATTCTTACCTGCATCGACGCCATGATGGAAACCCCCCTGCATCAGCGCAGAGAGGAGGACTGTACGTCAGGGAGTCACGTGACGAGAGAAGTTGTTTTGACAGAAGAAAACAATCCACAGACGTGCACCAACGCAACCATCTTTTTTCATAACAAATAGTCAGTGGGCTTTTTAGGATCTCTGTTCTGATGAAATAAAAACGGGATATAAACGTAGCAGTCCAGCAGGGCTACAGAGAGCATTCGAGAGCATTAGTGACCTTCTCCAGGACAGATGCTCTTGCTGACATCACTGATGGCACGGATTTGTTAAAAATTCCCCACTTTCTCTTGCAAACATGAAAACATCAGTGCATATCGGCCTACTTACAGAACCACACCCCTTTATCCTAATTAAAAGCAACAGAACTGTGCTGTCACAATTCCTCATTTGTGAAGAAAACACATCTTGCTTACTTTTTTCCAGTTGCATGTCTTCACTGCATACCAAATTCCCTAACTTCGAAGAATCATATAGAAATATCCTCTGTAATTTACTGAAGGAAAACATAACTTGCTTTCCATAATCAAAGTGTTTAAAGCAGAAAAACATGCTCACCGATCAGTGTGTAATATAAGTCTTGTCAACAAGGATTTGCACCTTTCATTCAGCTCAACTGTCATTTGACTAGACCTCTTTAGGTTTCATACTAAAAATAGACCATCATTCTGCAGTCAATGCAGGACTGAGATGTGAGCTCTTAACATATATATGACTTGCACTAATAGCACCTCACTGAGCTATACTTTAGATCAGATGAAACTCAACATACATAATGATCTCTCAATAAAATTTACAGCAACAAATAGTTCTAAGTCACATGCTTCAATTAAAAAAAAATTACTGTGATTTATATCATGTTCATCAGTGTGTATTTGACAGCAAAAAAAACCCCCAAAAAAACCATGAAGCAAAAAGGACACCTAAAATGTATAATGCAGTTATCATTTTCAACCAGGGCATGGAGTCGTCTTTCAGTGCCAACATTAGTTTGTGTATAATCTGTAATCCTGTTTTCAACAAGGAGTGTAGGCCCTGAGTATGTATTTACTGGAAAACATAGTCATGCCAACATATTTTTTGCCATTACAATGCTTACAAATTCAGAACAATCTTCATACAATTAAAACATCACATTATGTGATGACATAAGGTACACTGCAGTTCTAGAGGTGCCACTGGTGCAAAGTGAAAACCACCACTCATGTCAAATTCATTGTGCTTTATGAGGAATAATGTAGACTCCCTTCAGAGTTCTCACCAAACAGACTTTTATTTAGATGCACAGGTGAAGAAAGATTTCCGGGCTCACACCGGGCACATAACATTCCAAGACAAGCAACACAGCCTGCCATAGGTTATATAAAATGAAATCCTTTAATACTAGTAAAATGATGAGAAAAAAATCTAAACAAAAAAATCTTTGTGACATACATAGTTGTTTTATATGATGTACATGGCAAACCAAGTTAAATAGTCAACAAAATCTAAAATTGCAGCTGCTACATCATGTCAATAACTTTAGCAATCCAAAAAGTTCGCAGCCATGAGTAGTTCCAGTGCAATCTCCGGGGCGATGGGGAATTCAGGTATTTCTGTTGAACTGTTGGTGTAACGGACCTTGTAGGTGAAGTACATGCAGACCTTGGAAAGAACATGAGATGGAATCTCTCTGAAGTTTACTTCATTGGTTTCATTTTCAGCAAATTGACCTGCAGGTGGGACAGAGCAGTTGATGTCATGAGTAAAATTAACTTTAAATACAAGCCCTACAGTAGAGTCTTGCCTAACAGATAATTCCATACAAACTTGCCTAATCTTTAAAAAAGAACTTGCATTATTGTCAAACTGTACTCTAAATACTTCATTTATGTTTAGCTATTACAACTAAATATGCATGTTCTATGCCTTAATATTTTTTGATTTTTCAAAACATTGAGTTGCAGTCCCTAAGGATAAATTGAAGTATGTACTCGTGAAAGTAGTTAAGAAAACAAATAATTTGCTAAGAACAAAAACATTTTTCATTCTGAAGGATTTTCATTTTCTTGCAGTTAGCAAAATTTTGATTCTGTATACAGCATGCATTAAAAAATTACAGAGAAATTACTAAGTATATATCCAGCACTGAAAAACCTACATTTGAACTCATCCCTTCACAAGAAGCAGGGATCTGTTTTTTGTTTGTTTTTTCTACATTTCAAAAGAAACTATAAATATTGCAGAAATATGAATATTTCAATAGCTATTGGTTAAAATTCATAGCACAACATTTTGTCAAGAGCATCCCATCCATTTTTTTTTTTCAAGAAAATTCCTGACATGAGGCCTGACATGAGTATGGAATTACTCACACAATTAATGAAATGCACCTTTCAACATATGGATTGGGGATAATTATACACAATACTACTCATCAACATTAAACAAATGAACATGGGTAGGCAATCATCAGGAAAGTTACATACAAAGTTCTGAAAAAAACAAACAAACAGTTCTTTGTTTTGGTAGGAAATAATAAAATGAATGTATATGGGAGTGAAATAGTGCCACCACCTGGAGAGGCAAATTTAACAAAACCAGATAAACTAATAATTGAACCACTATCCTAAATCAAAACAGACAGAATCTAGAGTCTATCGCCTACTTCTGAATAAACTAATCATTACTGAAATTATATGTGGAAATAAAATATAAATTGCACCTTACTGTTACAACAAAATAAAGATCTGAAGTAATTCACATAATTATCCATATTTAGAAGTGTTCTATCTGGACATTAGTCAACAAATATTTTAATCTAAATTCTCACCTGGCCCACTCAACATGGCTTTGATAGTTCCAGATGTTAGGGCATGTTCTCGTTTCACAATGAATTCATGACCATCTGAAGAGATGAGCTTAACATACATGGCATCTGGCCCTTCGCAGCCACCATAGGTTCTCTCTTCCCCATCTGTGAAGCAAAATAAACTGGCATTCTCAAACAGGTGTTGGCCAAATGTTAGACGTCACAAAGGCATATTGAGCAACCACACTAATTCCATCAATCCTGGAAAAAAGATTAGGCAATTGTCAGAGTGAGTCGGTGAACATACATTTCACAAATATGAGATATTACGTAATCTACCCATCATATTTAGCTAGAATACGATGATGCAGATCAGATGCCAACTTACCCATGTTGTTCCGGTATTTCAGTTAGTCCTGAGAAGAAACACACAACACATTACCGTACGAACGATTATTCATAACAAACAAAAATCACCATACCAGGCTTTTAGCTGGGGTCGACAAATAAACGATAGACAAGGCCTTAACAGCTGACTAACGACAGCTATAAAAACAATAGTATAACGTTTAGCTAACGATAACAGCCATATCAACGAAGACTAAAACATCTGGCAATAACTTAATTTACTATAAAATGTTGACTTCAACAACACATAAAGACGTATTCTATTATAATTTGTGGCTGTGATACACACGTACAAACATGAAATAACACACCGTTAACGCAGTTCCTAGCCGTTAGCGTTAGCTAAGTTGCTACCGGGCGAACAGTCATCTTAACAATCACGTTAAATTGTAATCGTTCTCATATTTAGGGCTTTACTAGAAAATGATTGACTGGTCTGAGACACAATAATACACATTAACATCCGATCTAAGCGCAAAATGATATCTTACCACTCTAGGGCGTAATGAGGAGTGGAGATTACGTTTGTGCTAACGTTAGCCACCAGACTGTTGTTACCCGGAACCAGTTTGTGTGAACACCGGTCCGCGATAAATTTCTTCCGTAGAATTTTAGCTACAGAATAAAATTATCCTCGTTTATGAAAATGTAGTAAACATTGTAAACATTATCGTTTATTTAAGAAATAAATAAAGTATAAACCATACTTTCCCCAATCTTTCCCATACGCTATATTAAATAATACTGAATGAAAATGAATATTATGACTAGATATATAGTTTTATAAAATACAGCAACATGGATCAATACACACGCGACACCTACAATACATTTATTTAAATTAAGGGAAAACTATTGTCACAATAAACTGACTTATTGTCTTATTTTCTCACTGGTTTGAAGCACACATTGTTTTTTTGTTTTTTTTCCTTAGATAATATTCTCTTTGTAAACCTAAAGGGGGCGCCTGTGTTTAAGGTTATGTCTGTGACTGTTCATGTTGTGATGAGGAAGAGCAGGTGCTGATTGGACACAACAGAGATACTCTGCAGTCCCATAAATCTGGATTCAAGAAGGAATGAGGTAGAAAAGGAGAAAAACAAGGAAAGGCGTGTAGTGTGTACCATCATACATGTTTCACAAACAGTACAAAACCAGTCAATTAGTCTTACACGGTGTACACATTATGTTTTGTGGGACAATAATCTGACCTAATCTAAATATGTGTAGATATTTTAATAGTATTAATCAGCAACCATGAAAAAGATTTACATTTTCAATTAGTTTAACAAACAGATAATAACATTTTCTGTTTTTAATGACAACCAGAGGTCAAGTTTTCTGGAATGGACAAAGGGTTATCTGTGATAGATCAGTCAGTTGAGAAGTCAGGTTCAGAATGTGACTTTGCCCTGATCCTGCCTGAAGTTCTGTCATGCAGGAAAAGTGATGACTGTTGAAATCTGAGGCTTTCAAATGGATGCAGAGTTATCTGAGCTGTGACATTATGGGTAGAGTCCTGAGTCCTGAGAAATGCTGTTTGACCCAGAGGTCCTTAACAGAGAAGTACAGTGCTCCTAGGGGAATTTTCACATTCGTATGCTTGCACTTTTGTTCATATACACATAAATACTTTATTAAAGGTCTACCACTAAATCATAGGTCAAAGCAAACAACTTTTCCAGAAGCCTAGTCTCAGCAGTCTGGTCAATTGCCTGTACTTGTTGCAGAGGTATAACGTCTGACCTGGTATTTGTCTTACAGTAATTCCAGGTTTAGCTATGTCGTCACTGTGTGTTCCAGAAAGTTCTAGTGGACTCCTGTCTGTAGAGAGCTCGGACCCTCTCTCTCCCTCATACAAACACATGCGCACACACACACATACACACACACACATTCATAACTACAGTACATACACACAAATACACTCACACACAACCAAAAACAATCACTGACCTTCCAGTCCCCCATTACACCATTAGTGCTTATGATCAGAGCGGGCGGGTGACAGCAGTTGCTTTGATGTCTCTCTGATATGACCCACCCCACTGCAGCTGCTCTCAGCTCTATTTTTGGGGAGGCTGCTGTGGGCCCTTAGAACAGGGCTTCCTTAATACACACACAATACATGCACCCACTCTTACCATGCCAAGTGATATGTATCATCCAGCCTTGAGACACCTTCTTCACACCCAGAGGCCAGGAAGGAAATGGTGAGATGTAGTTAACTTGCTAGGAAAGGCGCTTGTCCATCTGTATGCTTGTTGGTGTAATTACTCATTATGGTTTGTCTTACTTGATGAAATATGTCGCGGTGAGCATGACCTACATTCTAAGAGACTGAATGGCAGATACGGAGGGAACTTAATGACAAGCATTGATCACCGCACGTAAATGTCCCATTCTTAATGCCCTCACTTTCAGTACCACTAAATCAGTCAAATGTCAATAAATAGATCCATAAAGAGGCCGTGAATGAAACCAGGTCAGAGTTTAAGTCTTGAATGATGGGGGAGGAATGGCTTTGGGCATTTTTTTCTGAAAAGTAGGAAAGGCTTGTCACAATGAATTTGAGGGTACTGTCCCGTTTGCCTGGAGTGGAGCACAATGCCCTTCAAGTCTTATATAGGTCCTAATTGCTTAAACCTTGACAGAGAAATGCCATCAACTTACAACATGTAGGGCATTTACAACAATAGGTTATTATTAAAAGGAAGGCAAACATATACAGAATGTGTTTTCATTTGTTTTTCCTTTATCATTTGAAAAAATACAGTATATCTTGGTAATATTGCTTTGGATGACTTGAACCTTAAGGACAAGAAACTGCTCTATATTTTATTAGCAGTAAGCAAAAACAAACATTATGAGGAGATGGCTTGAACCTGAACCATTAAAGAAGACTGGATCAACATCGTTCAAGAGATCTACCTCATGGAATAACTTTGTTTTACACTCAGATTACGGAAGGACATATTTTACAGAATATGGTCATAATATGTCAAACCTGCGAGGTCAGATTTGTTGTAAATGGTGCTATTTGACTCAGTACATATACACTTACCCTTTTACCTACCTTGAAATTTAGGAAATGAGTGGTGACCCTGGCCCCATTTTAATTTTTTTTTTTTT
The DNA here is from genome assembly GCA_030068375.1 of Ostorhinchus rueppellii. Classification (NCBI taxonomy): domain Eukaryota; kingdom Metazoa; phylum Chordata; class Actinopteri; order Kurtiformes; family Apogonidae; genus Ostorhinchus; species Ostorhinchus rueppellii. Next base: position 23,694,926 of record JAQQZY010000014.1, read on the forward strand.
TGCCTCTTTGGTTGATATTGTGAAAGATCTTTAAAAAAAAAAAAAAAGAAAAAAAAAAGCAGTATCTTTATAGGTCTTTACATTGTATTGTAGGCTGGACCTGCTCAATATTCAATAAAAATGTTAATGTTAAAAGTAAAAGGAAGGCAAATATTAAGATAGAAATGTCTATCCAGGGGCGACACGGTGGTGCAGTGGTTTAGCACACATGCCTCACAGCAAGAAGGACCTGGGCGATCCTTGGGACCTTTCTGTGTGGAGTTTGCATGTTCTCCCCGTGTCTGCGTGGGTTTTCTCCGGGTACT
>JAQQZY010000014.1:23705665-23716187 GCA_030068375.1 Ostorhinchus rueppellii
CTACTACTGTAATCAGATTACAGGTATTGTCTATAAATGATACATTTGATTCAACGACAGGGCATATGGAAGATTAAAAAAGTACGACTGTTGGATGGGAGTCACAATAAGCTTGGCGGAGGTCTGCGCTCTCCCAGTTCCAGAATGATTCTTTACATTCTGATATTGTATATAATATTTAGCCTGTTCTGTGGGTTGTGATCTCAGCATGTTCTTTGCACAGTTAAATTTAAGATTCACGATTCAATTTGTAGCTTTTAGATTTTCTCTTTCCTCCTACTCACACTGGCAGATGGGCAGGGGGAGCTGTTATTGTTTGGCCAGATTACATCTACTACTGTTACATACTCACATACACACATGAATATAAAAAAACAAAAAAACTGCATGTATAATCACTGTTTTCCTGTGTGGTAACATGCAAAGAAGTATCTGCAAGAGATCATGTTCACATGTACTGAAATGTGATTGATGGCAGTGATGGTATGCTGGACGACAACCACAGCAATACCAGTATTTTGACAGTAAATCTAACTCACATAACTTTTAAAACTACTTCCATAGATGCAACTGATGGCACTACTTTAAACTTCAAACTTAAACTCTGCTACAAAATATGTCTCTCTTTGTGAAAGTCCTAAAAAGTTACTGACTTAAACTTAACTTGAGCTGCTGTCTTGTACCTTCCAGAACACCTGCTGTCGTGAATATCAAGCGGCACCTGCTCATGTCTACTTTTTAGTACTGACATGTCCAGGTTTTTATGGCTTCACCTGGTCCAAGTGTACCTTGACTGGGTAAAATAGGGCTGGAGGAAGATCCCCAATAACTCTCACCCCCCATGTAACCCGCTGAAGGAAGGGACAGCTGCTCCACATCAACCCCACAGAGGGGAGAGCACGGAGTCGAGCTCCTCTCAGGGCATAAGGATTCCAGCTATGTCTCCATTAGACCCCAGTGAACACACATCAGCCCCAAATATAGCACAATTAACGTCACCCCACAAGCCACGCCCAGCTAACCCTCACTGCTCTCCCTCCAGGGTGTTGTGTGTAAACCAATCATAAAGGTCAGGGTCCTGTTCCCTGTGACCCTCTCCACCCTTTTGAAGTACACACTCTCAATCTGGGTGATAATCTGCTATGAGTCTGAAATGCCAATTACAATCAACAAGGGGTTTAGACTCCTGCTTGTTACCCTCTGGGACTTATTAAAAGCTAAAGTATGGAGATAAGTGAGAATATTTCCACTGTAGAGGTAGACACAGAGGAAGCAATGCAAGATAGTTCTTGGAAAGTTGCACAACTTCTTTTAATGTTTGCCAGCTGTGGTAATGCATCAGTGCATTATTGTAACATGAAATAGTGATCTATGAAAGAACAGAAATGAAGGGAAAACAGGTGCAGGAACAGTACATTTCTCTTTGAGGTTAACGCTAGTCATTTTGCCAGGAAGCTGCAAATAGAGGAGACTGTTTATAGTCAAACAGTGTATAGCGTGCCAAGGGACAAACGCTGAACCAACAACAAACCAGAAGTAGGCTGTTCTTTGATATTCTTTTGAAAACATCTACTTTTGAGTTTCTACAGATTTCAGTAATTATGGGCACTGATGTATGGAAAATGGCGTTCAGCTCTTTGCAGTTGCCCGTCCGGCTGGGCTCACCAGACACACTTACGTAACTGAACGTCTAAACGCTACGGCTCAAATGTCGCTCGGCATTGCACATTATTATGACATCGGCCACTCTCTCATTCATGATCTGACTTATAAGGCAAAGACACTCTCTGTGCAGACTTGTGAACCTGGAGATCATCCTGTCTGCCAAGCATGACCACTGTTTTCCACAACACAAACAAGCCACAGGATGTCACTGGACTGGGCTGGCCATTGCTGTGGCTTAGCGAAGGGACATGCTTGAATGGGTCCCATTGTCAATCTATTTGTCACCCACTATTTTGCGGTGGCTTCTGGCAAGGCCCCAAGGTCAGCTAGCTCATAGGCCTAAATATATTTCACACAGCGGAGACGGCGAGGCTCACTGGTGTACGTCTTACACACCAAATAAAAACTAATTACAAAGGTATGACAAAGCACTTTCAAGCAGGATTAACGACACCTATCCAAACGTACATACTCTATTACTAATCCAAATGTAAGTGCTCTTAGAATAGTATCAGAATTATACGAAATCAGAAGAATAAGATAAGTTGAGTAAAACGCTTTGCTGTGATCTTTGCTTTGTGTTGATGTCCTCCCTTTGACCCTGTGTTCTACCTCTGACCTTGCTGCAGCACAAGCCCTTTAACCAAAAAGGACCTGAACTCCTCTCTATTTATGTTGTATTATATATCCAGTACTGCCCTGTAAAACTCAACTTACCTTGTAAACTAACCACAGTTGAGTTGAAACCCTACACTGCAAGCTACTGTATAGCATGGCACGGTGCCATTTAAGCCTCCACGCAGAGAAAAACTGAGAAGGCCTGGGCAGAGGAGCCAGCAGGCTCTCTTGTCCATCACATCCTCTCTACCTGAAGGCTATTTCTAAATGACACTCGGACACAAGTTTGATGTAATCTAAAAAAAACATTACAGTAACAGGAAGCATTTTGGTTCTCTCTCTCTTTTTTTTCAGCAGTTTATGGCTGCAGACTTGAATAAAGTGTTTCAGAGCTGTTACAAAGGGCCTTTAAAAGCAAAAACAAGCCTTCTACCCAGAGTACAGTAGTCTCCTTCAAGCAGGCACAAGGACAAACACAGCCTTCTTTGTGGTGTTAGAAATCATCCTCGCTATACCTAGTCTTAGATTACAGTCCTGCAACACCAATCCCTACGCTTTTGTGCATCCAGAACAAGCTTATTACTGACTCAGACACAGCCTGAGTAAACAGCTCTAAAACTGTGCAAAAATCATTATTCATATAAAGCCCCCCCCCCCCCCCCCTCCCTCCCTTAACGGTTACCTAATTCTTAAAAACCCAGATGGAATGGATACATCGCTTCGCTTGCTTGAGGACATTGTAGTAAAAAGGATGGATGGAGGCGAGGGGGATTTTAGAATAGCTTGGCTGGGTAAATGCCCTACCACTTGGGGAAAGTCATTCATGTGTTAAAGCTCCCTTGAGGTCAGTGCAACATTCTCGGCAAGAGCTGCAACTGGATCACAGTTAGGCCATATACAGTAAAATTCAATAAAGTGTGATTTATTAAAAGGAATCTAGGAAAGTGTTTACTTTGTTTGTCAATATCACTATTTTCTCAAGGTGTATTTATTTTATGTTCACTTAAATAAAAAAAAATAGTGGTGTTTACTTTTTTTTTTTTTTTTGGTGGAATTGTTCCTTAAACTACCATGTACATACAAATGGCCATTTTTTTAATGTCATATAAGCCAAGTATATCTGACTCAACACTACTCTAAGAAAGTGTTTGCATGCAAAGCTAAGTAAATGTTCAAGCTACAGTGTTTCATTGCTGTTTCCCACCATAATTACCTTTCAGAGCTACTTACAAAGAATATAGACACTGCCAAGACTGTGTAATGTTTGCACTTTTCTTGAAGAGGCAATCCTTATATTTCAGTTATATGTGTTGTAGGGCTGTGTACTGGCAAGAATCTGGCGATACGATACAAATCACATTACGAGGATCACGATACGATATATCACGATAATAATAATAATAATAATAATAATAATAATAATAATAATAATAATAATAATAATACATTTTATTTATATAGCGCTTTTCTGGGCACTCAAAGACGCCTACTGTTACGATACTAAAAAGGCAATGTTTTGTTTGTTTCTCTTTTAAAAATGATTATTTCCTCGAAGAATTGGATTACACTAGAAATATGCACAAATACTAAATACATACTAAATCACTTCAGGATCTAACACTATATCACAAAATGTTCCTGTTAAAACTTAATTATATTTTACAGACATTAAAGTTTAAGATCCTGCTCAAATGTTCATATTCTGTTAGTTCATAATATTATTTTTGTGCGATCCAAACAGACAAACAGTAAGAAGTGCTCTTAGGATGTTTCAAATAACCATTATTAAATATTAATAAATAAAATAGAAGTAATAAATAAAAACAAAAAAAGAACTTCTGCTAGATCTGCATTTGAATAAATATCTAAAAATATTGATACATTACTTTTTAATGTAGATATGCTGTAATATTGTGAAATGAAATATTGCGATATATTGCAGAACTGATATTTTGTAACACCCCTAATGTGTTGTATAATGTACAACAAACTGAAGAAACTGAATTTATTCCATAGTGCACTGTTGGTTATCATATTTTCAATTTTTATTTTATTTTTAATTTAAATTTTATTGCCAGAATAGGTGACTGAATAATCTTTTAGTGTACAGTTACTGAATGTTATGTTAAATCAATTTGAAAAATGTAAATTTTTCTTTGATTTGGGTTGTGGCTTGTCATTAAGAGGTGATGGTGGGTCCTGAAGCCAGACCAGTCGAGAACCACTGTTGTATATGATAGTTACCTCCACCAAGGATGTTATGTTTTTGCCAGGGTTTGTGGGTTTGTTTATTTGTTTGTTTGTTAGCAACATAACTCAAAAAGTTATGCATGGATTTTGATGAAATTTTCAGGATATGTCCGTTCTGGGTCAAGGAAGAGATGATTACATTTTAGAGGAGATCCAGATCACCGTCTGGATCCAGGAATTTATTAAAGAATTCTTTACCATCGCGAGATAGGGCATGGTTGCACAGATCTGCATATGAGGTCATTCAGTGCCATCTAGTGTAGAAAAGTACAAATACTGCCTTTAAAAAAAAAAAAGAAAGAAAAGAACAAACACTACCTTGGCGGAGGTCTGTGCTCTCTGAGTGCTTTTCTAGTTTATTTATAAAGATTACCTGGTTGGTAGAAGTTGGGTGAGAGCTCCCTTGCAACTGCCCTGGCAATTTCAGAGTCATGCACAGCAGAGATGGCGGCCTGGTCTGCAGCCTCACTTTTTGTCCTGGCATGGGCCGTTCTAGAGAAGAAGAGACAAATACAAACAATATATGAGTTACATGTTAAATCACTCGTGACGACATGATCAGAACAGCAACTGGAATAAAAGGCGGGCAGTTAAGGATGAGCCACTTCACAGACACTAGTAGACACACAAGCACATTTCTGCTGATTTAACAAATAAAAAGATATAACATTTAGATTGTGTAAAACACCCTTTCACTGTCATTGATGTAACAGCTTTCCTGTGGTATCCTTGTCTGACCTTCCATCATTCCCTCTCTTTCCTCAATTTTGAGCAGTATCACTCGGTCTGTCTCTCTTAGGGATAACATAACAGCTCCCCTTGTGCTTCTATCTCAAATCCAAATCCTGATTTTCCAAATGGAGCACAGCCACATCCAAGCAAGACCTTAATCCAGTCTGGGGCACTGCATTGCTGCTGGATCACATGGGAAGAGCACCCAAACTTCATGTGTGGACACATCCATGCAAATAAGATGATGTTAGATATTATGTAGTAAACCTGATTGTTGAAACACAGATCTACAGTAAAAAAAAAAAAAAAATACACAATACTGATGATGGGGCTTTATATAGAATATTACTGTATTATATTACACATAATAATATTATATTATAATATTACATAGAATATTACTTTATTATATTATATTATAATATTATATAAAATATTACTTCCTTTATTGATATTTGTTGATGATTTTTTTTTTTTTTACATTTTTTTTCTTCTTATAAAAATTTTAAGGGTATTTTTATATTAGCATAATTATAAAAAATTATGTGTTGCATTGTTATGTTATTGGTATTAAATTAGTCATTATTATTATTATTATTATGGGATGATGGTCGCTGTTATTTATGTGGAAACCATGAGGAATAGAGATTGGGGGTAGGAGGATATGCGTTTGTACTTCTTCCTGCTCCTTTTCGGGCATGTGTTACTTTATTTTTTATTTTTTTGTTGTATTATTAGAACTTACATTTGTTACTTTGTACATTGCATTGTTTGCCTATCAACCTTTTAAGTATCACTATTGATATCTGGTTGATGCGTCTTGTTTTGTTTTAATATCTTTGTCTACATGTTCGAAATAAAAAAAACCAAACAATATGAAAGATAGTGACACTGCGATAGATAAAATAGAAAACAGCAGGTAAAACTAACATACCTAAAGCAATCATCTTCTCCATTGTATTTGTCTGCATCTACTCTACTGTAGTGATGCTCAAAAATCAAAAGGGGGAAGAGTAATACGTATTGGGATCAATGTAAGCTTAGCATTAGCACTGAGAGGTATTATGGGAGCGCACCATGGTAAGACAGAGATAGGCCAGGGGGTGACCTGCTTAACAAATCCCCTGAAAACTTCACTGTGAGATACTGTATGTGCAAATGTTAGTTTAAGCTAAGAAGAAGATGCATAGACTAGCAATGGAGGATGTCTCACTGCGATACACACAATATATATAAATATATATATATAAAATAAAATAAAAAAGATTAAATTCTGCAACATGCAAAAAGACATTATTCAAAGCCAGTGGATTAGTCACTGACTGAACAGATAGTGAGTGAGGCCCTCGCTGCAAGTGCTCAAACCATACATGACAGTGCAACATGGAATGCAAGAATCCAGATGGGCTGACCAAGTATCACTGTAAGTATTGACAGCTGTTCCTGGTACCCTGCTTAATCCCACTCATCCATCTTCTCTCCCCTTCTTTTTTCACCATCCCTTCTCTGTTTCAATCAATGCTACTGTTCTCCATCATCTGTTCATCCATTGATGCTGCATCACTTGATTTGGCCCGCATCCTCGCTCCCCCTTCATCTATGTCTTCTGTCAGTGTGACCCCAACGGACAGATGTCTCTATTTCAGCCTTATTCTCTGTCCTTGGACTCAGGGCTGTCTTGTTTTTGACAGGCTGCGACAGGGAGATATTAAAATGCATGAGGAGCCATATGCTGGTGCAAGAGATGGGCTGTTTCCTATCCAGAAATAAGACCCAGCATTGCTCAGAGACAAGGGACACAGTCAAGCTGCATTTACACCACAGCCTCTGGAAAATATCCACTGACCAGCTGCAGACAGACATTTAAATTTAGGAATTTCACGGGAACTAAGTCGCACGCAGTGCATTGCTTCTTATTTGAGCAATTAAAATATAGTCGTGAAGAAAAAGTATTAAACCATCCCTTGTTTTCTTCAATTTCTTGTTCATTTTAATCCCTAGTACAACTAAAGGTACATTTGTTTGGACAAAACTAATGATAACAACAAAAATAACTAATAAGAGTTTAATTTCAGAGCTGATATCTATTCATTTCCCATGTTTTCTTTATAATAACCAAAATGACTTCAGTTCTTACATCAATATCTATGGCATTGTACTGTCAAAAACTGTGTTTTTAGGCACTCCATGTTTTGTTTTCTGTCTGTTTTAGTCAAATGAGACACACTAGAGTTAGCACTTGATTGCATAAGCATTGTTTTTGATTACTTTTGATGGCCTAATTAAACATGTGTAACTAAAATCAGATATCGCCTTATAGACTTGCTTTGGAATTTTGCTGTTAAAAATTCACCTTAAAGCATTCAAGTTACATCACGCTACTAATCGGTGCATTGAGGGCACACGCTTACCAAAACATCTACAACAACGGCATGCAGGCTTCTATTTCTGAAATGTGTGAAATGTGCAGCCGAGTGAACGGAGGCATGAATGTGTCATGAATGTATAAAGCATGCCCATGACTTATTGTAAGGATCTTAACAGTTCCCTTTAGGTAGAGTGGGCATAAACTTACAGGCAGACACAGGAAGCGATGCAGACTGTTCCCAGACAGGATGTCTGCGGGTGGGAGGTGACAGGCAGAGAATGATGGGAGTAGAGGTGTGACAGAGCAGTAGGACAAGAGGAGAGTGAGTGAAGAGTGAAATGGAAGGCGAGAAAACATGGGCATGTGGAGTGGAGAGACGAAAGGCCTGGTTGCTTTTCTTGCTGGCATTGATAAATATCATTCTACAGACTCTTACACCTTCCACAACGCATGGGGTGTTAACTGTGATGGGTTCTATCACTCAAACAGGAGGTAGCACGCACATGAAGACATACAAACATGTTTATTGTGGCGTCGCATACATAAGGAAAAGAGTTGAAGAGGAACAGTGGTCCTTCAAGAGCATTTATGAAGTTCATGCCTTTTCATTACAGATTCAAGGAAAAACTCTGGATAAAAAATAACTATATGCAAGGTCATGACTGACCTTTGGAAAAGTTTGGGGTTTTATAACTTGTCAGACAGCCTGCAATGTCTCTGCTTGAGGCCAATCTGCCTCTGAATATAAAACAACACCTGTTCATGTCTAGTTTGGGGCAGTGCAGGTGCACCTGTCTGGTACTGGTGCTGGGTCCAGGCAAATCAAGCTATTTGAATCCAACATGGACATAAGTATACATAAACACAAATGCAAAATCTGGGCATACAAAACAGAAATGCAAATAACAGACAAAAGGTTTGTATAAGATTTGGAAAAAAGGCAGAAAGAAGTAAGTTTAAAGTAAGTCCTTTGAGACAGAAGTTCTATTTGAAAGACAATATTGATGAAGATCTGGTGACATCCATGGTTGTTTCATTAGTGTGACAGATGAATTGTGTGAAAAGCATTGAGTCACTTTGGCAGTAAGTGTGGAGAATGTTCTTTCTCTCTGTGGAACATGTGTGCATCTCATTGTGCGTACTAGAGATAGAAGGAGGATGAGAGCAGGAAAAGAAAAGTGAGAATAGGAAAAGAGCACAGACCCTAAGGTATGTAAATGAAAAAAAGGGTTTTGGGCAACTGGAGAGAGAGAGAGAGTGAGAGTGAGAGTGTGTGTGAGAGAGAGAGAGCCCCTCTGAGGGCTCCTGGGTATTTAGAACTGCTGAGGTATGCATCTCAGCTTCTCTAATTTTACTGTAGGGTTAAATTTCAGAGCCAGGCTCCTCGGCTGTCTATTGCATCCTCTTTAGGGTTAGTCATACATTAGTCTACTGGAGAGAGTGTGTTTTTGTATACGTACACGTCTGGAAATTGCATGTGATTGCACGCCGCGTGTATGCACATTCCCCTGAGTGAAGCCTCAGTCCGTCACTCCCCAGGCTATGGCCTATTTGAGGAATCTCTCACATATGCTGACACAGATCTGTACCCCCTTCGCCTCATGAGTCCACCCTCCCTTTTCTCTTTCCTTCATCTTCCTTCTCTCCATCACAGTGCCCCCTCTTTTCCCCCTCAGTCCAAGCATGGGAAGTGGAATGCTGACTGGTAGAGTATATAATAAGACAGAAGAGAGTCTCGACCTTGTCTGTGGTAAACATCAACGTTTAACAATATATATACATATATATATATTTACTTTATCACCCTGTTTTATCACCCACTTCTAACAGAAACTATCATTATACAGAAAGGCTCATACTGTAAGATGATGATGCTCTTACACCAAATGCACATAACCTGCTTAACAAAGTTCAAGTTCTGTATCTTGTACCAGTCTATTGGTCCTGAGTACCAACACAGAAATCTGTACAAATTAGCACTTAGCTTGCCCTGCACATATCTCTTATATCCGAGCAGGCCTGCTATTGAATTCCAGGCTGGTGCTAATTCAGGATTACTCAAGCATGACTAACACCATTAGTGGTTAGCTAAAACCGACTCTGAAATTATTCAGGAATTATTCCTGGGCTGAAGTCTGGGCTCACATTACCAGGGGCTGCAGCAGTGGGGACAATGGCTCAAGCAAATAAGGCTTTAAATGGGAGACGGGGTGGCTGTTATTATGCGATAAGCTAACTTTATCCTGAAGACAGAGCACTGGTGATGTATAATGAGGATGTTAGGGCTTGGTCGTGTCTAACAGATTCCACATACTATAATTGAAGTATTTTGGATTTCAGGACACCCTGTTGGTTTTGGCAGGCTGGAGCTCTGTGTTCATCCCCCCTTCTTTCTCCTTTCTGTACTGTTGTGCTTTTCAGTAACTGTAGCAAGGCTTAAAATAGAGAAACAATATCACTTTCTCAGATCAATTAGGATTATTAACCCATAAATACCCAGTGTTACTTTTCTGGTAGTTCCCAAATTGATTTTTTCCTCTCTATTTAACATTTCTTAAGTAATTTATCACCATTTATTATAATATTATCCTCTGCATTTTGCATTTTTTCATGGTAAATTATGTATTTTCCTACATTTAATTTGGATGATCATGAAAACTCAGTAAATTCAAAGGTTATTATAGCAAAACTTTCCATAAAAATTTTAAGAAAAAATGATCTTTGTCACTATTTGAACAACATGGACAAATTATGTGAAACCTGTAATTGATGGCGACACGGTGGTGCAGTGGTTAGCACACGTGCCTCACAGCAAGAAGGACCCGGGTTCGATACCCGGGCGATCCTTGGGACCTTTCTGTGTGGAGTTTGCATGTTCTCCCCGTGTCT
>JAQQZY010000014.1:23798585-23814775 GCA_030068375.1 Ostorhinchus rueppellii
TGCTAACAAACAAAGTCGGATGGTAACAAACAAACAAATGCACAGTAAAACATAACCTCCTTGGTGGAGGTAATTAATACCAATTTCTCGGGACTGAAGTTAGTAAATGAATTGTTCTGGGTTTTAACTTAATTTCCTGTCATGCAAAGTGGTACTGCACTTCCTGTCAACTGTTATGGACATAGCAACATGACTGTAAGGCTATTATATTCCAAAATTACAAATATCTCCCAAACATATTGGTCTTATCAGGTTGCCGTTTATCCTAGTCGCTTCCTTGACCAAAAATTCATAAATATGCCAAACAACAGCAGTCAGATCTTTCCAGATTTTGCGTGGTGCCTGAAACACACACACACAAAAACAAAGTCCACTTCCCTGTTATAATACAGATGCATATGCAAGTCCGTGCTTATAAAAATCCTATATTAAAACTAATCAGTGTAATGTACCAGAACCCTAATGCTGGGATATTTTGACCTCAAAATAAACTGCTTGAACCAGTGAATGTAATATTTCTGTCCAGGACCGGAGTCCCAGAGGTGCTGCCCTGCCCAAGAGTGTCCCAGCCACAGGCCAGTGTCTGCCAGGCCCAAGCTCATTGCTCATCTGCTGTCTAGACTGCCTCCAGGTCTACCCAGCCACAGCCTGATCCAACCAGCCATCCAGGCAGCATCCATTGAACCATCTTATTTGCTCCCAAAAGGCCTGAGCAGGTCACAAAAAAAATCCATTTTATGCACATTCTAGAAAGTTCTCTATAGGTTATTTTGGTTTGGCAGCTCACTCCTGATTCCCAGGTGATAGTTTTTGTTACCTGCTGTCATGAAGATACATCATAAAACGTCTCAGCTCTAACTTTAGGTCCTGCTGGATTTTTCATGCTTGCCTGTCTCTCTCTCAGCTGACATCTGAACCTCTTGAGAAATGTCTGCGTGTGACCGCAGCCCTGTCTCTGTCCAGTCTTACAAGGCCTAAGCATCAAAGATGGTTGTAAATGTCTTATAGATGGGTGAGAATATCTGGGGGCAAAGGAATGTAACATGTCAAAAATAGATACACAAGCTGAACTGCTTATTCCCGAAGAAAATGCCCTACACTGGTAACCTCTCAGGTTTTTTTTCCCACACTTTAAATAGCATTAGAGGAAAAAGCGTGTTTAATGTGTATGTTCTGCCGACATAATGTTTGTAGAGATTGTTTGAAGCACTTTATAGGTTCTTACATAAAGCTGATGGCATAGTGAGTCACTGCCTTTTTCTGTCGTCTACGTTATTGGCATAGATGGGCTACCTTTTGGACCCGCTTCTGAATTATTCATCAAAGCTGGGAGTGAAGTATCGATGAATAATACAGTTTTTGCTGGATCTGAACCCGCAACCTCTCACTTTCATTTGCTGTTTACTCTTGATGTTGCTTTTGTGGTCTTTATAGTCTGCTTCCTTCCTTTGACAGAGGTCACTGTAGATTCCGACACGCCGCCAAACAACAGTCAGACTTGTATCTAGACAACACTGTCGGCAAACATCCAGGCTGGAACAGAGCGTCTGTGGTGATGTTTGAGGGGGAACTGTAGTTTTGTGGTCTGTGGGTTATATTGGATCCTTTCTTAGCTTCAGGTGTTGCATTTACAATATTTAGCAACTGACTTTGTACTCTTTCTCAGCTGGATTCTACAAAAATTGCTTATCAGTGCAATTATACCAGCACCTTGGTGTATATACAGTCTAAACACAGCTGGAATTTAATTTCAAGTAAAATTGAAGCTCAGCTCGGGCTCTCTTTGATCACAAGAGTCGGATATTTATTGACTTAATTATTCTGCTTGTTACTCTACACTTGTGAATTTCTGTCAGGGACACAGGGTTACAACTTTCTCACCCCAAGGTTTTTTCACTGTCAACAAGCCTCTGCCCTGTTGTAAGTTAGCAGACTGTGTGAAACATACAATATTTGCGATGTAACTGTATATTCCACTGATACAATGTTTAACAGCTGTGTGTGGAAGAAAAGCAGCCTGGACAGCTTGAAGTTAGAGACTGGGCTTCTGACCAATGTAAACCACTCTCGAAATGTCACAATTTCTTTTTGCCCCCGGGCCAACAAAAACCAACTCATGACATCACAACTTCCCAACATGAAAGATGCCTCCAAACTCAAAAGCCAAAATAAAACTGTTTTTGTACATTTGCAATCCAACATAGGAACAGTTTAGAACTGGCTTCTTGAATTTACATTGATAACATCCATCATTATGAACCAGAGTTAATATCCAGTCTCGCTCTCTGAAGTTAAACCTCTCTCTCATCTGATCATTTACACGCTCCTGATCTTTTAGCGACTTTCCCATGCACGGTGGACTCTGCCAGCTCAGTAACAATAGCCTTGGGTGGAGTGCACAGCTGAGCTGGACTCTACAACATGTGCTTTGATTGCTGGAATAGCAGACAGAGGCCGGAGCCATCCTTAGGAGATTCTATTACTTATTGAATTGTTCAGGTCAGTATGCTTTGCCTCAGTCCTAGGTTGAATTCTGTTTGCTTAAAAAAGGCAAATGGTTGTTTTGGACATTTTATTTTACTCTCTATGAAACCATCTACAAACAGTTTCAGTGCAGGACTTGTTGAGTCTAGGTCTGCTTCAGTCTGTATTCTTCTTCCATGCTTTCCCTCTCGCTCACTACTGCACCTCATTCTCTCTGTACTGGCATCAACACTGGGCTTCGAGAGGCCTCCGGAGAGGGGGAAGCATGGGGAAACTTGGAACAATGTGTTGTAGGTAAATAAATGCTCTGTATGAAAAAGAATGCCTTTCCAAAACAGACCCAAGGCCCTCTGAGCACCATGTGCCCCAAATAATGCCCTAATTACTCCTCTGATAATATGATAATAATGCTTCGACCTCTTCGAAGTCACTGGGTTCACTGTGAAAACAAGGACCAGCACTCTGAGGCTGAGGGAATATCATCTGGGGCCTTGAGGAGACTGCACGTGAAGAAAATCTCTGTGTGTTTGTGTGTGTGGGATGGAGAGAGAGCAACAGAGCAACACACTCCAAAAGTATGGTATTATAGTCTATGGCGGTTCCAAGCTTTTCACAAAGTAACAACCAGAGGTTTGACGTCACTGTAACATGTAGTCTCAGCTCAGACGCTTGGAACCGAGTGAACGTTAAAATATTGTGAAATGCTGCCAGACATGTGTACATTAGCTAATCTGATGATATGGATTATCGTATGGTTATAAACCTTGGGAAAGGATCTCCTCACTTGCTTGTGTTGATCAGAGTCTTTGGCTGGTGGATCTGGTTGGCTAAAGAGTGGCCAGACTATTGATACCAGATGAGAGGATGAGTCAAAAGACTGAGCAGATGTTAATGTGCACAGTCATAACAGAAATAAAATCACTCCATCCCCATCAAAAGATATCGAATAGGTTAAATTTATGCATGGGTGGTGAATATACGAAACTTATTGCTTGCAAATATTTGCAGAAATTACAAGTCATAAATCTTGGCATACTTGATACAAAATTAGCTATCTCGAGGTATTTAGGCTGAAATAAAGCCATATTTAACACATTCCCATTTAAAAATAAAGGATGAACAGGAAAAGGACAGTCTTCCTCAGTGTCTGGGCATTGAACACAGTATTAGAGCAGGTCTCACAAGTTGAAACGTATGGCTTTCATCACAAATTTTTCTTTTCAATTTTGTAAAACCCAAATGATAGCCTAATATCACTAATCCAGTAGTCTTTACATGCTTACACCTGAATTTCCTCCCTCTCTGTGAACAGCTTCACAGATGACTCCATCATGAACACAGTCCGCTTGTTTTCATAACAAACCCAAACGTCACTCAGGTCTTTTCGGAAGTTTTGCCGCAAAGTGCATTGTGCAAGCGTAAGCAATTTCTCACAGATTTGGCAATAATACGAGTCGGATCCCTGCAGTGCAAAATCATACAGTCCATCAGGGTTGTTTTAAAGAATGAGTGTAGTTGTTGGATGGAGGTAATGGGGACACTTGGGTTCAACACAGTGAAATTACTTCTGTATGGAATTCCCATTCCCACAATGGCAAAATGTCCGAAAAGACCTTAGTGATGTTTGGGTTTGTTACGTAAACAAAGGAACTGTGTTTATGATGGAATCATCTTTGAAGTTGTTCACCATGAGGGAAGTGATTCAGGTGCGTAAACACATAAAGACCAATGGATTAATGATAATTAGGCTGTCACTTGGGTTTTACAAATTTGAAAAAAAAATTGTGATTAAAGTCATACGCTGCTTTAAGGCAAGCCAAGTTTATTGGTATAGCACATTTCAGCAACAAAGCAGTTCAAGGGGCTTTACACAGGACATTGAAATACCAAGACAGAGAAAAAGAGACATCATAAAAGAAACATGTAAAAGGTGATTAAAAACAGGAAGTAAGAAAACGACACATGAAATCTAAAAATATAAAAATGCACACATATTAAAGTAAGAGTTACCGTGCAAAGTTTTGAAAGAGAAAATAACAATTAAAAAAGTTAAAAGCCTTTTAGTTAAAGGCAGCAGTGAACAGGGGAGTCTTTAACTTGGACTTCAAAGACTTGAACTATCCAATCATGATTTATGTTCAAATTCTGTCAAACGTGCATCAGTTTAACCTTTACTGTACTGAGGATGTGCACCAATGCAGAGTAGAAGGGCTGAAATATATGAACAGAGTTTATGTGGAGAAAAATCTTTGGTGTGCACCACTCTTGAGTGATATATCCCTTTCACCATTCCAGCACCTGAAAAGTCCATCACTTCCAAGAGGATTTTTGGGAAGGAACCAGTTGTCGGCAATGGGAGAAAAAGCGCGAGAGAAAAAAAGGGGGAGGAAAAGTGTTCCTGCGTCACGTTGCTTTAATTTGTTCACCAGCTGCCAATGAAAATGACGAGCTGCAGCAGAAGGGATTTTTTTCCCTTCTCTTGGCTCAGCATCTGCCCTGGCAAACCTCACAGCTGGAGCCACACACTGAACAAGTGTAATCTTTATAGTGTAATGGATGCCACAAAGAAGACTGATAGGACACATGGAACCAGCTCACACTGATTTGACTCATAAACCTGGCTTCTTCCATCCTTGAATCTGAGTGAATGTTCCTAACACAAATCAGTGAAGAAGAGAGTGGGGAGTGCAAATGTCATCACCTGCACATGGGAATGATGTGAGAGGTTATATTTTTATTACTATCAAATGATCCCAGAGTGTCATTTCTGGCTGTTTAACCCACACAAACCCAAACCTCCACTGGTGACCTAAAGCATCTACTGATCTAACATCTGTAATACCTGCTGATCCACAAATCCTATCAATACATGTAAGAAATTAGTGTAAAATGCAGCTTGTCATCCTTTCATGGTCATCAGATATGACCCATTTGGGCATTTAGAGGCTCTGTAGTTACCATGGAAACACTGTTATCTTCTACAACATTGATTCACCAGTAAAACCCATGGAGTTGGATCAATAACAGTGGATGGAGACACTTGTTTTTACATTTGTTATTGATATCTGCGCTGAAAAAGTCACTTTTTCTTTAGTTTTCTCTGTTTTGATAGACTAACTTTGAATTAACTCTGGGTTTTCATGAGCACAGAAATAAAAAATATAGAAAAATACATGATTTACAGTGAAAAATGCAAAATACAGAGGATAATATTATAGTAAATGGAGAGAAAAAAAATCAATTTGGGAATTGCGACAAAACTGAACTGGGTAAATACTGTGGTTTGATTATTTTAAGGTAAATATGAAGTCAAATCACATATTCCATACAACATACAGTGTAAAAAGTAAAACATTGAATCAACTTTAAAAAATTCTTCAATAGGTTACATTTAAAAAAATAGTTGAGAGAACCAAATTACATTAAATGTAATGTATTGGTTCACTCAACTATTTTTTTTTATTTTTATTTTTTTTATGTGTGACCTATTGAAGAACATTTTTAAGCTGATTCAATGTTTTACTTTTTACAGTGTACTTTATTATATTAGGTTACCAGGTTATATTCTAGTACTTTTTTATTCAGTATTATATATTAATGATCTTATCAAAAGTCCTCCAGCTCTTCAAAATAAAAGCAGATGTGTTGTTGAAACAGGGAAATATAATCCAAGAGAAATCAAGCACGTTTCCAAATGATGCTGTGTTTCAGGTGACAAGGAGGGGCTGTGAGTCTACCTCCGAGGCAGGCGCACTTCCTGCATCGTCCACTGCATTATATAAACCCGCTAAGGCGGACTTCTCCGGTAGCCCTCACAAAGTTTGCAAAGCGCAAAAACTCCTCACTTGGAGCCCTCCCTCCCTCTCCCTCTCTCTCTCTCTCTCTCCAATCCATTACAGAAGCTGTGGAGGTGTTACACAGCCTGGCAGGCGCAAAGCAGGGACAAGGTACGCAACTAAAAGGTAAATGTGAGGGTGTTATGTCCTGCACTTTTCATGCACAAGAGGCTTTAATCTTGTTTTTTTTTCTTTTCTTTTTATTAGTTGCAGATCTTATATAGACTTGTGCGCACAGTGACATTGCTTTAAGTCTTGTCCTGTTGGTTTCTTTTTCAGGTCGGTCCAGGACGCAGGATATTCTGTGAGCAGTTTCCTAAACCAAACATGAAATCTCACTTATTTGCCGTTGATCTAATACTTCTGTGCATATCTTGCGGAGCAAGTGCATTGGCAACGACTATTCCTGCTGTGTCTGCGTCCTTGCCAGCCGCCAATTTCACCCATCTCGGCGCAGCGCAGAGCTATGGAACAGACACCACATCTATTTCTAAAACCAGGAGGAAGCGTTATATTAGTCAGAACGACATGCTTGCCATTCTTGATTACCACAACAAAGTGAGAGGGAAAGTGTTTCCACCAGCATCCAATATGGAATACATGGTAAGTGTAAACTTTTACTCCTTTTGTAATGATTCTGCTTCAGGTTCATTCCTATTAACGCACTAGTATTTGTGCATTTATTGACTTTGTATTATTATCATAAGGCTCTTGTCAAACTGCAAGAATCAAGTAAAAATGGTTGCAAGAATTATTTCGCTGCCAGATGCAATGGAAAATAGTTGATTTTATTAGATGTCTAGGTTTGTAACAAAGTAAGTGATAAATGTGTTTGACACCTTCAGCTGTTTAGCAGATTGTATTGCAGTAGACCACCAAAGAAGTCACTTCCAGAGAAGGGTCATATATGGAACCAGTAGTCTGAAGGCAGTGGTCAGTTGCAGACCTCTGAGAACTCTGACAAGACTGCAACTCCAAAAACTGCTTAAGAATACTGCTTAGTCTCATAAACAGTATAAAAATGGAGGTTACAAACATGATCCTGAGTCTTTTTTATGGCTCTGTTCTGCAAACTGAGGCTGATATGTTGGGTTTGATCCAGAAAATGTACTATGTGAGGTCACAGTCCATTTTCAAGTGTGAACTGTCTGGATAAGTATTATTCTGTCAGTGAACATGTGATGCTAGCCCACCCTCTGTCACCACAGAGAAGGTCCATTCATGAGTTGTACTGGTTACTAGGAAGCATAACCGTCTCTTCTTGTGTAACTCATTTGATGGATGAGCTGATGCTTTTTGCCATGGGAGCACCTGTAACAGTTAAAGAGCCGACTCTTATCTCACATATCACTGTTGAACGGGTCAAAGACGGAGAGGCTCTTGTGTATATAATTTCCTTTCAGTTATGTAATTGGTTTCCATGTTTCCCTCATGTGTCCGTGTGGTTAGGTGTGGGATGACACCCTGGCTAAGACAGCCGAGGACTGGGCTCATGCCTGCCTGTGGGAGCACGGGCCGTCGCACCTCCTTCGGTTCCTGGGTCAAAACCTCTCAGTCAGGACAGGACGGTGAGTGAACCATGACACCGTCCCTAACATCTGCTGCTCCTCTCAGGGATGACTCTCTCTGTCCGCAGTCACGGTCGTTGCCTTGCAGCCCCCTTCTTCTCTCTTCTGTCTGCTTAAAGTTTTTGCACCGTGCCCCGGTTACAGCTTGTGGAATGCTCCTGTGACCCTCCAAATAAACAAAAGCTGTGTTGCTAGCCGTGACCCATGAGGACAAAGGTGCATCCTTTTAGTGGGTCTTGACTTTCCATTTGGCATCTTCACGTGTTTCTTGAGGAACATCATGAGACTCAAGAGAATTTAGCCTGTTAACCTTGTGATTGGCAGTTCTTTAAGACAATCTGCGAAAACAAAACTAATTTAAAGTAAAGTTCCTCTGCTGGACGTCAGACAATTGTAACCACATATTCTCATATGTCGTAAACAATGAGTAACTTGGAGGGTTGAATTTCCCTTTTAAAAAGCAGAGACAGCACTGGGATAGTGCTATAATGACCTTTGACCCTAAAGTAGAAAAGCAGGTATAAAAAAAACATACATATTCCATTCCCATATACTCAGATTCAGGGTCATGAGGGGTCAAAGCTACACAAACATGAATAAAACTCTACATACCATTGAAGTCTCTAAGGCGAGTCAGCATTTTGCAGTGCAGAGCGCGTTGTGGTAGCCTACACACAAAAAATGAGCCAGGACATTGTAAAAAAAAAAAAAAAAAAAAAAAAGGATATTGACAATTTGACCATTGCTCAAGCATTACAAATGTTTCTGCTTGGCAACACACGCTAAAGCTCTAGAGTATATCTTTAAAATGACCTTGCTAACATCCCCACATGTGGTCGGTTTTTCAGTGTGGGGGAAATGCCAGTGGGCTTTGCTCATATTACTTACAATTGTTAGTGTGGTTTTGATGCTGCTGACATTGTGCTGTGTATTCCTGAACCCCAGGTCATTTCATTAGAACTGCAAGTAAAGCAGAATTTAAGAATTTATCAGCCTACTGTAAATGTCCTGAATACCATAACAGAAAACTTGACAAGCCGTGACAACACAGCGCAAAAATACTGGACATTTGAAGGATCTGCATATCCCAAAATACCAATACTTTCCAGATCAATGGCTAAAAAATGTGTGGTTACTCACCACTGATTGCTCCCAGAGATGAACTGTTCACTAAATACTTACTTGTTTTCTCCCTAAAATGTAATATGAACAAATCAGGCAACTGTAATTTTACATGAAGTATATCTTACTGAAACTGTCTGTCTTCTGTTCACAGATATCGATCCATTCTTCAGCTGGTGAAGCCATGGTATGATGAAGTCAAAGATTATTCGTTCCCATATCCACGTGACTGTAACCCTCGATGCCCCCTCAGATGCTACGGTCCTATGTGTACCCATTATACACAGGTATACAGACAACATTAACAGCCAAGTGAAGCCTCTGAGATGCCTTCACAATGATACTGATGAGTCTCATGTGTTTGTTTTGCAGATGGTGTGGGCCACATCGAACAAAGTGGGCTGTGCAGTTCACACTTGCCATAATATGAATGTATGGGGTTCAGTGTGGAAACGAGCTACGTATTTAGTATGCAACTACTCACCAAAGTAAGTATACTCAGCAAACGAGCTTGTTAGTGTTTGGCTGGTGTTAGTTCATCACATAGAGTAAATTATACTCTGCGAGGAGGTCTGCTGATCCTGGTGAACCTGTTAACCTGATGACGAGAGGATGACGGCAGGCTTAATCCCGCCGCAGCCTACTCCGTTCTGTGTTGAGCTGTGAAATGCCACCCATGTGGTTACAAGATTCAAGTAACCCCAATACAAGCCTGTGAACCGGTACCGCGGTAGAGAAAAAGAAATCTCAAAAAAATTCCGAGGCTCAGATTCTGTTTGGACTTGTGACGGACTTGTGACCTAGGTTCTTTAATCCCATTTGAAACATATCTAAGAGTGTAACTGGTCCAGGATATCCATGACCTATTTAAGTTGACTTTGTGACAGTATGGCAATGCAATCTTTCACATTCATATTTGTGAGAAAGTCGGACAATGATCCTGCTTTCTGGTCTACACACGTCAATGTCACGACTCATTAAAAATGCAGTCGAGCTTATTTGACATAAAGACTCTTTTACAGTCACCTCCAGGTTTATTCATTCGACGTGTTTGCTTATTTCTCTCTACCAGGGGTAACTGGATCGGAGAGGCTCCCTACAAAGTAGGTGTACCCTGCTCCGCCTGCCCTCCAAGCTATGGGGGCTCCTGCAGTAACAACATGTGCTTCCCCGCTCTCAAGACGAACTACCTGCACTGGTTCAAATAAACACAGGTTTCCTCTTGGCATAAGCTGACAGTCGACAGTACCACAAAGACATTATTTTAATCCCGTAAGGATTTGCACAACAGTCTTGGACCACATTATTTTGTATATATGGGCTTATTTAAAGACACAAACATACATTTGAAGGCAGCAAAAGATTTAGCATTGATAACTTGTAAATAAACTGTAAATGAATTTGTTATGTTTTTACCTGAACTTATAACTTCTATGACTATTTTAATTGATGAGATATAATTTATCTGTATTATGGGTCCTTAGACACAGTATTTACTGTATATGGTGCTGCATACACGCATGCATGCGTTTTGGTTTACCATTAACAGTGTGGTTAATTGAGGACATAACACCATCATAGCTGCTCATATTCAGTCACTATGGTGCTATGGGCATCACACCTACATGTTGTGTGAGCTGCCTTCGTAGGAATGTTGTGATATAAAGATCAAAGCTTTCGACCTCAGAGGGGAGAAACTGCAATGGCGGTTTCACCTCAGTAGCATCTTTAGTAGCTACGCATACAAAATGAGTATATTATTAGACTGTGAGGTCTCCAGGCCTAATGTAAGGACAGAGGACACCTCTGTTGTCTAAAGCTTTTGCAGTTTCAGCATTTACACATCGCTTTTTGCAGTTTCAATCTGCACTGATTAGATTTTGTTTCATCTTCTGGGGCATTTCACAGTTTTCAGTCATATTTCACATGATATTTCTGCTGGAGAGAGTACATGCAATAATCTGTTCTATAATCCTATTCATTCTGTGCAGTATATTGTATATTATGCACCAATATATTGATATATTGGGGAACTGTGTTATGATTACTGATGTTGATGTAGGTTTTTGAGCATTAGGCACTCAAGTGCACCTTAATTGTTTGTACTTTTCCAAAATACAAGGAACTTGTTTGTGTTTGTACGTGTAGATAATCATTATAACTTGACTATCCTTAAACGTCAACTATACCATAAGTTATTCATTTTTATATGGGGAAATATTTAATTGATATTAATTTTTTTATTGTTTTGTAAAAGGATTGTACATATCTAAATGATTACAAGGTACAATATATGGTTCATTTGCATGTCGACTTTTATTATGTTGAAATTAACTATAATTTAAATGAACTTCATAGATTTCTGTAAACTAAGCACTAGTACAGTATTGGCAGTACTCTTCAACAAGAGAAAGACACAAGCACATATCAGCAGCAAGAAGGTAACAAAAATGTTGCAATTTAGAAGAAAATGATGCTAAATTAACATTTTTCAGCACTGACTGTATTTAAAACAGCACCAACAAACTATTTATGCAATGAACAGCGCTTTTCCTGTTGTGTTTTGTATTTGTAATAAAGTGCTCTATTTTGATTGTGTTTTCTCTTGTACAAGTCCATCTGTGTCTTTTACCTCCGGCGCAAACAGTATCCAACCATTGTCTGTTCTGTATTGTCTGAAATGTCTGATATTGATTAGAGGTTCTGCCCAAAGTATGAGGGTTTTTTCTTTTTTTTTTGTTTGTTTTTTTCATTTTTAGTTTTCTTTTTCAATTAAACACTGCCATTGCAAAGTCTCACATCCTGCACATCAAAGACTGAGAAGGAGAAGAGAAAAACATGCCAGGGTTACAAGTGAATCCTAATAAGAAAAGGTTGACTTTGGCCTGGTCTACCTGAGTCTACACAAATGAACAGAAAGCTGATAGGGTTTCAGGGGAACCTCTTTGAGTTAGTCCAATGAAACCATTGACCTCAGGGAGAGAAAAAGACAAGGAGCAGAATCAAACGCAAACAGAGATGGGTGAGGAAAATGTGTCACCTTGGACACAAAGAAATTATACATTCATGCATTCACTGTTGGTAAGAAGAATAATTAAATAAAGAGGAGATGTAGATGTTCTAATGTGCTTGTTGAGGTAATATCTTTCCTGTCTCTTGCTCTTGCAGTTTTGGGTCGGCTTGCATTAATGTTATTTGCAGGATCACAAGACCATAAAAGGGCCAAATCAAGCAAAAGTGAACATCAGTGTCATAAATGTAATGTTTCATCTATAATTTCTCAAATAGGCTTATTTTTTTAAGCTTAAGAACTCTATTTTATGGAACAGAAAGAGATATAATCAACATTAAATGAAACCTAAATAGGACTAAAATATGTGAATGCACTATTAAATTTAATAATAATGATTTTTCTTGCTTGTATGAGGAATATTTTAAGTCTGTAAATCTGTAGGAGCTAATTATTCAACAGTGCAAGAACATGGAAAGGTTATGAAAAGTCCAATTTGCAAAATGTGCTCTGCTATTAGCTATATATATCACTTCAGTTGTAATACGTGCGTTAAATAAATATTTATTAGCATATTTGTAGTGTTTTACTTCCAGCAAACTATTATTATGGCATAAAAACTTATCATTTAAACATTTTTATCTAGTATTGATCACAGCTGTAGTTGGACATCAGAGCTAAAGCCTTACGTTTCATGTAGGATCAGTTTCTTATGAGAACAACATGTTTTACACATTTGCATAAAATGAAAAAAACAAAGTTCATTTTGAGTGTCCATGTCACGCTGCAATAATTGAAGCATTTTGCCTCTAAATTTAATATCTGTAAATTTTAACATGCATCATGTGGAAGTACTTACTGAGACCTATTCATATATGTATTAAACATGGAGGTAAGTTATTTAATTTTCAACACTTATTGAACATGAAATGTGTCCCTGTATCACTGCTGGATCTGGGCCCAAACAGAAAAAATATCAAAAAAGAAAAACAAAAAAGGTTTTGTTTATTCCATTTATTCCTTCTGGACTCAGATATTTGCTGCAGACAACATGAAAAATGGATGCACACGTAATCAGTGCTCACATTTTCATGCAAAACATTTGGATAGCATGTTAGCGTCAAACTTTTCCTTGCACCTTATTAAGGAGCTTCACTTACGCAGCCTGAACGGACTAGCACACTGCTTGGAAGCCAACCAGCTGAGAGTTTTCGAAGAACGCATTAGTATGCATGGGAAAAATCTCTTCGTCTGAGTAAATGCCGGACCTCGAGCCAAAGGGATGATTGGTGGATGCTTAAAAGGCACATCAGCGAGATGAGAAACAGGATGCGCTGATGAGTCAGACAACCTGCTGTGGACATTTACCTGGCTTATCCATCAGTGGCAGAGGCGGCCTGATGGTAAAGGATAGGGGTTTGGGTCAGTATGAAAGCAGCTCTGATGGGGCAGGGATAAGAGCAAAAACACCTGAAACTGGAGTGTAAACTTGAAAGGCAACAACATTAGAAGTCCATGCACTCCTTTTCCTAATAACACACATGAATTACTGACCTGTCAGATAAACTGTTATTGCTAAAACAGTTTTGTCTCCCTCAAGTGTGAAGGCGGTGAAACGTTTATTTGGAAAGTAGACAGAGACTTCAAAGAACCACGGCAGGGTGATAGATTATTAACAGGGAGTTGGTGAGGTTTGAGGAGTCAGCTTCCAAATGTGCGAACGGCAATCCAACTCCAATAATGTGGAGAAGTATGAGAAAGTGAGTACAATACTGAAAAAATGTGATTAATCTGTCATGAATTGAGCTAGGTTATGGTTTAGAGGTTTGTTGATGTTTGCTCCGCAGCTGCAGAAAAACTCTCCTCTCCTCCTTATTTGGCCTCCTCCTTTCCTTGTAGGGGACACTGGGAGCACTTTTGATTCACCCTATTTTCCTTCTTCTTCCATCCCTGTTGGATGTAAAACAACTATATTTGTTTTGCTCCCCTTTGCTGTGCAGCGTCGGAAATCTAGCCTG
This sequence comes from Ostorhinchus rueppellii, assembly GCA_030068375.1. Lineage (NCBI taxonomy): Eukaryota > Metazoa > Chordata > Actinopteri > Kurtiformes > Apogonidae > Ostorhinchus > Ostorhinchus rueppellii. The sequence continues at coordinate 23,812,624 of JAQQZY010000014.1, forward strand.
TGCCCTCTCAGAGCCTCGACGCTGCAGCTCCAAACATTTAAACCGCACCGTTATTTAGAAAGAAAGAGCTGAATTTATGTCTTTAATTTAGTTTATTAAAACCTGCCAACTGCAAATTCAGTCACAGACATTACTGATATTCGTCTTCCATTCAGGTATAAACTGTTTAGCTTCACTTGAGTTTAGATGGGCCTGCAGACAGTGTAAGAGCCAGCATCTGGATCAGATTTGAGTACCTGTGCTCATCGAAGGAGGAGGAAATAAATGGGACAGTCAACAGTTTCCCCTCACTCAAAAGCAGACATATTAACCTGTTAAAGGCCTTGATAGATAGACCAACTACTGTATTTGGGCACACACCTACCTAATTTGCATTGTTCTCCACACTTTACAACATCTTTACTAAACTAAAACCATCCATATCTCCAACACGTGCATAAGTCTAATAGGAGTCTGTTGACATATGGATTTCCCAGAGACTGATGTCAACTACTTGAAGCATGTTTTGGGATCTCTTCAAATGTTGACATGTACATGTTAAAACCCTTTTGCTACTATAAATCTCCCGGGGGGCAGCTGGGGAACCTCTGAGTTAACTGCAGGACAGTCCTTCTTTTGAGCTGGATGCCCTTACTTCAAACAAGGAGTAAAAAATAAAGCTTTTCAGGTATACAAATCATTTGCGGTGTCTCAGGTGCCTATTTTAGGTCTTTATTGTTGTTTATTTAGGATGGTGTCACCATAACATGTGGGGGAATGTCTCATCTTTCCCAGGTTTTCATGGTTGAGCTTACATGTACTCCTCTTTCTAGCAACACGCAAGAAAGCACGGCTGATGTCTGACGTAATCAGCCACAGTGAAATAAGATACCTTTGGGTTTGACCTGAGTTGCTTATGTTATGGTCACTTTTCTCGTCTAGTGACTTTTCCATGGTAAAGTAAGCTTCTCACATGGTCTAGTAAAATCAAAATAAAGCATATCTGGCATACCTTTGTATATATTTACTATGTTATGACAAAGGACAGAAGTTGGCCTTACAGTGTGACATAGAACTGTATAGTCTATATTCACCTCATATGTGACATTAAATGTAATAACACATTGTTGGACCAATATGTCTGACCCTTGAGCTGTGAACCTACACCACAGTGGCAACAAGAATAAATCTACCCCCAAGACAAACTACGCCTCTCGTGCAGTCAAAGATCTGCAGCGGAGGTAGCCTGTGTTGTGTTTACCTTCCATGTCCCGCAGCAGTCTGGGTCTTTAAAGGGCTTCATTAACCTCATTGCAGGGTCTAGCAGGGTCCACAGACGAGTGACATCCTGCGGCAAAATGCAGGCCAAAATCAATGTCTGCTCAGAAACATAGCTCTGGGACGGTGCTGCATAATCAGATGGGCTTCCCTTCTTCAGCCTTAACCTTTTTAGCAGCCAGCAAGCTCACTGTGGCTTTGATCCTTATTCTGGCTCACGTTACACTCATCCTTCTGCTTCCATTATGATTTTTCTTGTTTGCTTAAATGCTATCGCTGTACCCGATCATTATGCCCGACCAAGTGTTGGCACATTGTTTTAACTCACACAAAATCACACAGATGTCAATGTGGAAAATGTTATGTATGAGTCCAAATTGTTCACACGGAAATCTGAACCTCAGATTGATTAAAAAAAAAAAAGCCATGGGTCAGTTTGCTTATTTTGGATCCACAGATACTTTAAGGAAGAAGAAGAGGAGGAAGAAGAAGAGCTGAGGAGAAAAAGAGATTCGTGTAACTCTAGTTGACCATGTTCTTGTCCGTGGGACGCTGAAGAGGGGATCTGGACAAAGAGTGCAGCCAAATGTGAGCAGCTTCACAATAATCCAGATCTTCAGAGAGGAAAGTATGTGGATAATTTACATTCTGCGCTGTACTGTAACTGGGCAGAGCTGGATTCTGTTTTTTCTGAGATCTGTGGCCTGATCCAGAACAGAGACCTGATGTCGAGACACAATAAATTCTTTTTTTATGTGCTGTTTTTTCGTGCATTGATTTATATTGGTAAATAAACAAACACTTATTTTGCTTTGGTGTAATTTTTTTTTTTTTTTTTTTTTTTTTGCTTTCTTGTAGTGTTGGGCAATACAGTGGTGCAAAATTTGGTATCGTT
>JAQQZY010000014.1:23814785-23830434 GCA_030068375.1 Ostorhinchus rueppellii
TGCTGTTTTTTCGTGTATTGATTTATATTGGTAAATAAACAAACACTTATTTTGCTTTGGTGTAATTTTTTTTTTTTTTGCTATCTTGTAGTGGTGGGCAATACAGTGCTGCAAAATTTGGTATCGATCCAATACCAAGTAGATACAAGACCAGTATTGCTGATACCGATACTTGTCATTTACAAAAGCAGCTTATTTACTTTTTCATGTACAACAATGCATTATCATTAAGTGTAGGCTATGTACCATGAATATCCAGATTTGAATGAAAATACCATCAGCTTAAAGAAATTATTGTTTTCATGATTAATCGATTTTGTGATTCTTCTCTTAATTAGTTTCCATAACGGAAGTTTCCATAAACAGAAAAAAAAAAATAAAAATCTTTCAATATGTAACTGGACGTAGAGGAGAGAAACTGAAATACGAGTATCGATTCCATAGCCCAAGTATCAATGCAATACCGATACCAATCTGATATAGATAGTATTGATACTTTGTAATGATCCACCCACCACTAGTATCTTGCTACTACACATTTCCTGAAATATACAGTATATTTGAGTGTTTTAGCCTCTAAGTGTCGTTATATTTTGCACTAACATCACTTGTTTGACCCAAAAGCAGAAACTGGCTGTTGAGACTGAAAAACTTGATTTCTTTGTTCATGTGGAATAAAGATATGGATCATACTGTATTACATGTTATTTATCAGTGCAATACACTCTTTAAGTCCATCTTACTGTTGTAGTTGGTAGACTGAGGAAATCCACATTTTTGACTGACGATTTATGACATAAGAAAGGTCAGTTTGAGGTGACACGTTGGTGCAGTGGATAGTGCTGTCACCTCCCAGCAAGAAGGTCTTGGGTTTGATTCCAACTTGTGTGGACTTTACATGTTCTCCCAGTGTTTGTGTGGGTTATTTGGCTTACTCCCACCATCCAAAAACACGCACTGCTAGGTAAATTGGCCAACTTAAAGTGTCCATCAGTGTGGATGAGAGAATGATTGTTTGTTTGTCTCTATATGTCAGCCCTTGGTGTACCCTGCCTTTGCCCATAGGTAGCTGGGATAGGGTCCACCACCACACACACACACACACACAATCCTAGTGAGGTTAAAGAAGATGGATGACTTTGGTTTTGAACTGAAAGATTGAAGAATTGGAATGAAGAAAAAAATGCACCAAAAACAGAATTAACTGCTGAAGTCAGTGTTTTTCAACCTTGGGGTCGGTACGGTTTGCCTGGAATGCAAATGGGGTCACCTGAAATTTCTAGTAATTCATAAAAAAGGAGAAAGAAAAGAAAACCTGCTTTCTAATAAAATATATGGTGAGTTGACTGAGACCATCCCGATATATAAAGACATGACAAACTGAAGCTGAAACTGAAGCACTGTGGTTCTGTTTATCTGTCAAATGTTCACTGTGGTCAGTTTCAGATGCTGCAGCTCTTTCATAATTCATAGTTTGACTGATTGTTTGTTCAGTATTAATTGTCAGCTTTGTAAATCCAAGCTGGACTGACTGTACATATCCTGACTTAGGAAAATCAAATTCTCACTTTGTGCAGTAATCTGAACCTGGCTTTTCTGCCTCCATCCATAATAATATGCATTATATAGCCTAAATATCATCTAAAAATTAATCTTTATTTGCAACACAGTATAGCAAACTATTACATGATCAAAAAAAAGGTCAATTTATAAAAAAAAAAAAAAAAAAAAAAAGCTTCCGTTTTGAATGTCTGGGGTGATGTTAAAATGGCGTCACGAGCCAAAAAAAATTGTGAATGCATACATTTACACATTCACAGTCATTCCCTGCTATAAAAAAAAATAAACCAAAAAACACTGCTACTCATGAAAACTCAGTTGTTATATTCATGACGAGGCCAAAGAAAATCCCATGTTGCAAACCAACCCACACATCAAATCTAGTTGCAAAGCGCATACATCATTATTGCATTCCTTGTAAAAATGTGAAGATGATATGGTATTAGATGACACTGAACCACATCATATTTAGCTTTATTGTGAAAGTTCTCTGTGTCAGTTTTCATGCACCACAGGCACATCCATCACATTTTCAGCACAAGGAGGCAAAAATGTCTTTGAATAGGTAACACTGGGAAAGGGTTTCTGGTACAGTTGCTTAATTTGTAGATTTAAGGAGTTTGACATAAAACAAAACACTGTTTTGATAACCACAATCCCCCGGACTGGAGGTACTACATCATCCGTTTACCAAAACTCAACTGCTTTTGTTTGTTTAAGATCTCATGATAAGATTGAGATGGATATCCTTAAGTTTTGGCGAATGTTTATGCAGCGTAGACTTTTGTGGTGGAAAAATGAACATGCTGAAGTATATCAGTTTATCATCTTTTTTTTTTTTTTTTTTTTTTTAAACCTGAACTACTAATTAGTTGACTGTATGTTGGAGGACACTGACACCTGGTGGTTGAATGGAGAACCTGCTATTACCAGTTCATAGAAGAATGAAAAAGTCCATTCAATTTATGTCATGTTTTCCTTTTCCAGACTTATGTTACATTAATAAACAGCATCTTATGATGATACAAGTCACATTTCATGTTATTGAAGAACATACACACTGTGGATGTTTTTCCATCTTATAACCAATACTGCAATGGAGTTCAAAGAATGTTGTATAACGCCAAGGGAAAAGCTGCATATTATAGTGAATATTAATTATTTTAAAAAGGTTACTATGAATAATAAATTAATCTATGTATATGCCATGTTTCTGTATATTTTTCCATGTTCCATACAGAGACTGGATGGAAGAGATCATGTTAGTAGGCTTATATAATGTCTCACAGTGGAAATACAAACAGAATTTACAAATGAGAAAAAGCACTGTTGATTTGCAATTACATCATTACTAAACCTCATGATTTATTTAATGTTAGGTTTCTTGTTGTATTTGTGTCACAATAGCATGCAAAAGAAAAAAAAAAGGGGGAGCATAAGTCACCAAACACTGCACTTATTTACATTGTTTTGTTTTTACTGCCACCAGATGCATCAGCATCTACTCACCACAAGGGGGTGGAGGCAGACAAACTAAGTCAAACTGACCTGAGGTGGATATCTGAGGCAGCCTTCTGCTGAACACTGCTGATAATGTCACAAAAGCAGTGATGTCGGACGTCTGCCAAATGACCTTGATGCTCTTTACTCCCATTCTCACCCCAATGCCGATCCAAAGCTCTGACCTCAATTCAGCTCAACCAGAACCATTAGGGAGCAATGTGCCAGATAATGTGGGCTAACAAAAAGTGTTCTTCGAGACTGTTTGTGCGGTTTGCTGTTGTGTCCAGAGGCTACTGTTGTGTGGATGCGGGGTCTGGCACAGCTGATGCATTCTGCTGGGTTCATGGGGTTTCTCGCAAGACCACATGCTGAATGGGGGATGTACCAAATGGAGCATCTGGACCCGTGGCTCTATAGTGACTGTGTGGGTGAGATAGAACGTGTAAAGGGGGAGTGGGAGGGAGAGAGAGACAAGCAGAGCAGTGGAGAAGCAGAGAAGTGAATGTTTATGTGGACACAAACTGACACAAAAAGGAGATAGAGGGAACATGGGAGTATGCACATGCCAGACACAAAAATACAAGGGTCAGATAGGGATGTCCAGCACTAGAGATGGTGATTAGAAACAGTGACAGCACAGCAGCAGGCAGCCATCCAAAACAATGGATAAAGAGGAAAAAAAAAAGAAGGGACGATTGAGAGAAAGTGTATGAAAGACTGCTAACACAAGAATCAGAAGCATGAAATCATTTATAGTACTCTCTCTCCAGTGCAAATAATATATATTTACTGGCAGGGTCTGTAATAAACATTAATCAGAGAATGTCTAGTCTGTTACAGATGGCCTGACCTGAATTACCACACTGTAAATCATAGAAATCCCTGCACAGTTGGTAAATATTTCCTTTATCCACACAACTTCATTTTTATAGTCGAGGTCAAAGACATTGTGTTATGACACACTCACAGTCAGTCTTTGTGCGTTTCAGCTGTAATGTAATATAACTCATTTCATATCCCAAGACCATAAAATATATCGAGTGTTTAAAATAATTACGTTTTATGTATTGACTCGTATATTTTTGTTATGAAGACATGTATACCACTGCACCCATTTGCTGTCATTCCATTGCTGTCTCACCTCTCACACTCTCACTGTCAAACAGACACACTCATATGTGTGCGCTCTCTTCTCCTCTGTCACATAACACTACACACAACATCTAAATGTAGTGCTGCATTAATTCTATAGCAGATGAATGACTTTCCTCGGTGCTGCTTGTCTCCTGGGGATTTTAAGTAAAGCAAGAGAGTTGCTATTTCAGCTGCGGTGTAAGGGGGGGGGGAGCCTGCTGGGTCTGACCACAGAGAGAGGGCCGCTGGTGGAGCTGTGGCCGAGGCCCCTGCTACTGACCCAGGAAGCAGACAGTAAACCCTGGGTTTATGGAAGTTCAGAATGTGGTGGGTCCCCAATGTGAGAGCTCTTGTGTCACATTTTCAGATGTAGGTTAGACAGCAGAGGCACCTTGGAAAAGGAGGATTGTACTGTATATATTTATATAGTGTTAGTACACACTGATCCTGTCAATCTAGTCACTACATTTTCCTAAAATGTTAACTAACTGTACTGTCTGTCATTTTTAATTGCAATAGCATGACATTTGTGACCTGTGATTTCCCTGTTTAACCTAAAAAATATCTTACAAAGTTATCAGAAATATTCACATGTAATGACCAGGCTGGTTCATTTCTTCTATGACAGAGTCTAAAAGAAAAACAAAGAAACATTTTGTTTTCATAGAAACAAGTGGGTTTACAGAGAAAAGACTGCACAAAATCATCGGTGACATGTGCTTTTATTATGTTTGTCAGGTAAAATACAAGAAAATTGTGTTTCCATGTGGAAAGTCTGCACAGGGGGTAACACACTGAGTTTGGCTATTAGCTACTGTTTCCACATGTGCCACGGTCTACTAATGAAAATGACCAGACTGAGAAAAGATAAAACCTGCCTGTGTCCATAATGGAATTTGCTCTGAATTGGAATGGAGGGGAAACAGTGACGACAAGTTGGGAGTTTGGAATTAACAGAGAGTCGGTTTGTGTTTTAATCCCCCCAAGGAGTCACCTGTGAACAGTTAGACTCAAGAGAATGGGGCCATTTTTACTGCCAGACCCCCATGGAGGAGGCATGTCTGGTTTAAATTAAGGAAATTTTAAGTATTTTTGACCAAAGAGGGATACAAGTAAAGAGGGAAACAGTCAAAAACAACCTTTAAGTGCATGTGACTGCTCAGAAGTCACAACCACTGGGCCTGTTAATGTAAAAAACTAATATCCGACAGAATATGCTGCAAAAAAAAAAAAAAAGGAATATAAGACAGAAATGACTAATTTATTAGAATATTCCACTGATATATTGAGCGTGAGACAAAGTGCAACAGGTTAAACTCTCTCCTCAAGATATGAGAGCTTCTAAAACTCTGTGAGCACAAGATTTGACACATCTGAGAAAAAAAAAAAAAAAAAAAGAAAACGAAAAAAAAATATAGCGCGCGCCTGCCATAACAGATGCACGGCTCCAGCACGCGCACAGAGGTCTCGGTATGAACCAGTGGGCCGTTTCCAACCTTTAAAGGGGCGTGGTCAGGGGCGGTGTCCACAGGCGCAGTAAAGTTGGGGATAAAATGTGCATAAGTGATGCTTTAGCGGCTTTGGTGCAAGAATCCCGAAAGAAGACAGATCCACTCTCTCCCACTCTCTCTCCCACTCCTCTCAAACTGATGAAAAACGGAGCGAAGCCGCCTCGTCACCGCTTTGATTTACGGCACATGGCATCCAACGACAGTCATCACCCGTCCACCTGAGCTCTCCAAATCACTTTGAAGGCGGATTTCTTTCTTGCTGCTGAAGTTTTCATACGGCCAAATCTCAAGAAGAGCGTGGGCTCCGTTCCAATTCATTAAAGGTAAATTATTTCCAAAGTCTACATTAAATCACACCACTCCATTTCTGTTTCAATATGCGTTACTCTACACATTGTTCATTAGGTGTTGGCTCGTTATATCAGCCTCTGTCAGCAATGCAGCATGCATACTAAAATGTTCCACTCAAGTTTTATATATATACACTACCCTGTGCACTATTGGGGCTATAATTTTTAATAAAACTTGTCTTTTCAATGGATTTTCTTCCTTTGGTTTTACTTCAAGAGATTCTGATTTTTATTTTATTTTTTTTTTTTACTGTATTTCCTGTACTTCCATGCACTTTAACCCTGCTGACCTCATTGAGTTTACCTGTGATATTGCACCAGACCATCACTATCACTGTCCCACTCCCATAATCCTGTTCTTCCCTCCTTTTCCAGCTGATACTACAGATGCAGAAAGGTGTATTCCAGACCAGGCTGCACAACCCTCCACCCACCCACCTGTTCTACCTGAGTTTGAGAGCATCACCACCATCACTACCACCCTAACTGACCAGGATGAGCTTTATTTCCATGCACTGGCTGAGGGGCGTGACCCTGCTCCTGGTCCTGCTGCTCCAGACGGCCACTTCCATGATGATGCTTCCAAACTCCACTGGCTGGGAACGGATCCTAGACAAGTATCTGGATGAGGAGGGTGACTGGTGGGAGGCCAAGCAGAGGGGGAAGAGGGCCATAACAGACAGCGATGCTCAGCTCATCCTTGACCTGCACAACAAGCTCAGAGGCCAGGTCTACCCGCCTTCTTCCAACATGGAGTACATGGTAGGTGGGTGAAGGATGAGGGAGGATTGGCTGTGTGACTTTTGACATTCCTGCGAAATACTGCGAATATACTAGAGATGGGACAAAGTGTGGATGTGGGAATATTATTATACAATATATCCACTTACAAGTCATTATTAATACAAGCACAAAGTATCAATACTGTTATTAAAACCCAATGCATATGTGTTTGTGGAAGTTACAAACGTGTTATAGAGGGGCTAAGGTCACGTTAGAGGTCAAATTGCAAACCCGATCCCATGATGCAGTGCATGAATACATAAATCCAGCTTTTGCATTTTTATCAGGGATATTTTTACATTAACATCACAGACATCCAGATGACTGTCTTGCACTGGGTCTTATATTACAGAATTTCCATTATCGAGGCAACATATCATTGATAAGATTGTATCGTGTGCTACTCAGTTATTCTCACCCCTCAGTAAAACAGCACGTCCATGGAGCTTATATGCATTGTGACACAGAACTGGCAACGCTTTGACCCCATTCTGAATTCCCCAAGTGCATTTTACAGTTGTGGACCATTGAATTGACCCAGTCACCAGACTAGCTGGCACTTGTCCCTCTTGGCTCTCACATAAGCAGCATGCCAGCATCTAAGCACCGTCACACATGAACCCTCCTCACACACACACTTGCACAACTCTGTACCCATGTGACTTTGGTTGTTTTGCCAGAAGAGAATTCCACCAACCTGCCAATGATCACATTACTACTGTTTTTTTTTTACTCATGCTAAGAGATTTGTTTGACTTTATCCCTTGGCCATCACGTGTGAGTACAGCGCCAGATCACTTTTCACAGTGCAATTAGAATCAGAGCACGGCACCAGGGCTTATTTTACCAGCTGCCCCCCCCACTCCACCCCCTGTGGAACACATACACTACATGCACACCACACCTTGTGAAAATCTGTGTTTCATAGCCAACCACCTGGAACTTTTCCAAATAACATGTAAAAGCAGTGCTTGACCGCTACAGTGCATTGCCACTAACTGTACTTTGGGGGGTAAAAATCAATACAGTGTGCAGAAGGTAATGAGGTTTTATCATCATTTCACCTCCACTCAAAGAGCTACAAAACAAAAGGCTGTATTATTCTGTGGTTATGGCAAATAAACAGTTCCTGCTGGGGGCAATTGCTGGACTGTGTAATTGTATAATTGAGAGGTTAGACTTAACGACCCCTTGTGTGTATACGTGTGTGTGTGTGGGTGAAAGCTTCGCTCTGCCTGGCAGGCTTCTGGTTGAGGCACACTCTAGTGGAGAAATGCTGAGCCAGCAGGACACAGCTCCTTTCTACTGTCTCCTGTTACAGTTGGCTGGCTTTTTTAGCTTCAGGGGCACCCAGGGGTGAAATATGGAGAGGCATGCAACAAGAGGACATGAGGTGAGGGAAAGAGCGTGAAAGTTTGCCAGGAATAGGTAAATAGAAAACGAAGTGAAAGAAAGATAAAGAAGATAAAGGTAATGAGAGACGTATTAAAAGCGAGATAGAAATGCAAACAGGTGTTGTGAAAGCTGAAAAGTAGATAAGGAAGTATAATAGGACCAAAATCAGATGGAGACATTGAGAATGGGATGTAACTGTGAAAAGACATGGACTTGTACTTTTGTATCTTTCAAGTGTGGAGACTTGTAATATATTCAACTCACACATGAAGTCGATTTTTCAGGATTTTATGTTGAAAAAGGCTCTGATTTTCCCTTCTGTTTGAGGCAAACTGCCGTCACCTTTCAGAAACCTCACAGCTTCACTGTACTGGAAGACTTCATAGACATGCTCCCCTGCTCTCCTTACACATTCATGCATGCAGATGCACATACGCACGCCCAAATAAATCCTGGCACACATACACAAGCATTTACCCATCAGTCCTGTTATTGTCTGCCGTTGTATTAAACCACAACCCGAGTGACCCTCTATGGCAATCATCACAGAGACTCTTAGATAACATCAGTTCAAATCCCTCTCTTTCCTCCCCCTTCATCTGTTTCCTCTTCTTGCCCTCTCCCTCTCTCTCCCAGCCTCCCTCTCTCTTATCCCTGTGGCTCCGTTCCCATTCTGTCATTATCCAACACAGAGGCCCAAAAATTTCCTGGATAAGCATTCACACTACGTAGCGATCCACAAAACTTCAATGCAGCTTCAGTAGGTGACAGGGGTTCTGCCTCTCACTCAAATGTTGACCCATAGGTATAAACAGAGAAGTGTCAGTGTTTGAAGTGCTGCAAGACAAACAGATGGCATCTTGGGAGAAAGGGCCCCACCTGCCTCGAAGTTTACCTTGGCTTTGCTGGGCAGTGCTCAGGTCTAAGTCAGCCGTGCTTTTAGTGGTTTCAGATGAAGCTGTATTGACATTTTTCTGATCCTGATGATTCAGAATTATGCTGCAAGTGTGGATATCTTTATTTATTATTGGATAAAGTGGTTGTTACATTTTACAGCTTGGGAAGTCTAATGAGATCATGAGAAGTAATGTCTAGACCATTTAATATGCTTTGGATTTCCTTACCCAAGACTTTTAGTCAGAAGTCTAAAAATGAAGAGCAGTTTAATTCTTGTGTTAAATGTACAACCAAATTTCCTATGGCATGTTATGGTTTAGTAAACCAAAAGGAGCCAAAAGAAATCTTATTTTGCCCTGATCTCATAAAGTCCTGAACATTTATGCTTAACAAAACAATGAGCAACATAAGGTATAAATTATATAGAAAACAGTTTAACAGCATAATCATAATGACTAATATAAAAATGGTTGAAAAAAATACACATAAAACCTTTATGCATTCATTTTGGATATTGGCAAACAAATACATATAAAAACGTGTGACTCTTAGTACTTTAACAGAAGTGCATGCACATATAAGTAATTGTAGTTTAGGGCTCAGGGCTGTAGCTCTGTGTTTCCCAACCTTTTTTGAGCCATGGCACATATTTGACATTAGAAAAATCATAAGGCACACCACAAGGGTGGGGGGGGGGCTGTGGCAGGGACATCAGGGGTGCGCAGGTGACATTGTTGTGGGGTGTTTGGAACAAGAAAGCTCAGATGGATGCACCAGCAATCCCTCAGACAGACCCCCCTGATTGAAGTCTGTTGTATAATAGTTTGGGAGGTATATCCCTCCCACCCCAACCCGATACCTGTGGTTCGTGGGCAGCACGTTAACCCGTGCGTCACTACTGACAGGGCTTTATCGACAGAACACACCACATCAGGGCCAGTTCACTTTTATTTTCATTTTGCAAAGGGAAGCAGGAGACTGTTGTTGTAGAGTGGATCACTGGTGTGTGCAGTCGTATGGATCTGTTGCTGTCTTACAGTACCAATCAGGTGAAATTGGATAATCTGCCACGGCACACCTGATGACTTCTCACGGCACACTACTGTGCCACGGCACACAGGTTGGGAAACACTGCTGTAGCTGATGTTGGCTAGTGCAAACAGATTTATTTTGCAGTTATTTTTGTATTAATTATCCGTATACGGTCTTTAATTCAGGAAGGAAGATGATTTCAGATATGAGGTGCATGTGAAGTGATAATCCTGCAACCAACTCATTTTTTTTTTTTTTTTTTAATTTTAGAAATAGCGGGCCGAGCAAAATTTTGATCGTTTAGATTCTTATGTATAGCAGGTGGAGCGACTAGAGGTAGTAAGTATGATGGGATCAGTCTGTGGAGTGTTTTTAGAGATATTTGATTCCAGAAGTCAGATCTTGAGAACCACTGTTGTGAAAAATGATAAATAACAGGAATATTTGCTGCTTTAGGTACATGGTATTGTCTCCAATGTTTGTGCATTGTCTCTAAATCAACTTAAAGGGGTTATATGTAGTATTTTTTTTGGGGGGGGGGGGGGGGGGGAATATAAAACACCCACAATAAAACCACAAATCACCTTTATTTGTGTTTGTGTTGTCAATATCTGCACTAAAAATCTGTTAGGAATCATCTAAAGTCAGAACTGTCACAGCTTAGTCTGAACCACGGATCAACAAAAAGCAAACTTATTAAAGATAGTAACATATTTTAATAACTTTATACTTTCATAAGCCTCAAAAACCAACTCACCCATGTAGAAGAAATGCTGCAATTTAGTCGTTAAACTCTGTTCTTTTAATTTAGAGCTGTAGCTAGTGGTGAAAACTGTGGCAACTGTGGCTTCTATTTTTTTCATCACTTTGAAAGTCATCTTCTTTGACTGTAGAAGTTGTTTCTTATCAGTTCTCATCCCATCTTGTCACTGTCTGACGCTTTGGTCGAAGGCCCCGTGGCGTTAGTTTTCCTCACCACGGGAGACCAGCCGAGTGACTCACTACCCAGTCCGGTGGTCACATAAATCTCCAGCACCATCAGTGTGAATATATTCAGTATGTGTTTTTGCAATTCAACACATTGATGTCTTTGGCATAACTTTGCAACTTTTTATTCTAAATACGCTACTGAAATTTTTGGGAGAAGAAAAAAATGCTACTTTACACTTGTACCTTGAGAGGGATACAGGTGTTTAGTCTCAAGTTAAACACCTGTATCTCAGATGTGCAGTTTCTGGGTGTACAGTTCCAGTAGTGGCCCCAGGAAATCTAATTTGAAATGATGTACAGAAGGACATGTACACAATTTTCTTATCATTTGTTATTTCACTTATCTGCTGTGATTTCTCAGCTTGACTCCAATTCCCATATCATTCCTCTGTTTTTCTGTATTTCTCTCCATGCACAATTGATTATGAACAGGAAACCCAAACTTGCAAAGGAAGTACCCCTCTATACCCTTTGGAATGTAACCAGATGACTAAGGAAGCGAAAAAAACCTGGCCGCAAATGAAGTGTTAAGCGAAATAAACAATTCGGTGTGCACGGCGCTGAAAGACTGTAGCAGGGGAGGTGTTTTTCTTTACGGGCCCCAGCAGAAGTGCGGTCAGGGTGGAGGGTCTTGGTACAAGGCCTCCCCTGCTGGGCTAACTGTGCAAACAACAGCAACTTGACAAGCCGGCTGTCCTCTGTACCAGATCCAATAGCTGAAAAATATGTGTCTAAGTCGACACTTTCTGAGCCCCGCTCTCTCAACGTAATGACATGCATTACTGGAAGAGTGCTGATTGTATAGATTAGAATTTAATACATACTTCAGAACCTCCCAAATCATGTCTTTGCGATACATACCATAGTCAGCAACTTGGCACACCAAGTTTCCTAACAAGTTTTGGTCATCTTTGGCTGAAAACCTACTGTGGCTTTAGTCTTTTCTGAGCCAAACCCATTTATTAATGGCCAAAAAACATTGTGTTGACCCAGCAATTGCACAAAATGTACAATGTGCTGTGGTTTGCAGACCTTATGGCAATTACTACAACTCAGCGTAATGTGTTCCTCTCTGCTTATCGGTGTTAACGCTGATTATATTTTGCCCAAGGAGAGTCATGGTTTAAAAAAAACCGAAAACAAAGAGGAAGATGAACAGGTGCTATCAACAGCCTTGCACTACTCTTGATAACTGAACTTCAATCTCCTCAGTGTTTCTGTTTTAACATCGCTAGCTGTTATAGGTGCCAACATAATGAGGGTTTACTTCATGAGTAGTCAATACTGTTATATTCTGTCACATTGATTTGAAACTCTCTGCCAAAAAAGGTAATTTCTGAACAGATATACTCCACACTATAAAATGCAGCAGCAGAAAGGATGGTATGCCACACTTCCAATAGTCAATTTGCTCTGCATGCTAGCTTTGTCAAAGACAATGTCCTGATATCTTGAATCATGGTAGAGTTAGCCAATATTATCCCTGTGTTATTGATTTAAACAAATATATCCACTCAACTGCCGACAGGATTCCCAGAAGGAGCTGAAACTCTGAAACTGTTCGGAGTTAACAGTTAATTTGCAGCACTGGCAGACATCCTGTTGTTGGGTAGGTGTGTGTTTCAGGAGTAATGCGGAGAACAGCAGTTGTTTCTGCTGGAACTCAGAGTGGGTGACGGACGATTGAGGAGAAGGTTTGTGGTGGAAGCAGGGGAGTTATTTTAGTGTCTGTTATGTTATTGGTTGGGATTTCACCGAGGGTAAGCTATGACGTCCATGGTCCAGTGTATAAAATGTGAAAACTTCTTGACACCTCTGCATGCATGCACACACGTGCACACATGCAAACTAATTGACCTGTTAAATTAGATAGGGACATATAATGTCCTTCAGATGAACTACAGCTGGTGTTATTCTAGCATTTTTTTTTATTTTTTTTTTAATGGTAGAATGTAGGTCAGCAGAGAGGAAGGACACTCTTTGCATTCTCAGAAAACCCCAGAATGGGAATATGATCCTTTAGTATCCAACCAGAGCCCAAGTGAGAGGGCAATTCAGAGAGGGGTAAAGAGAAACAAAAGCTTGCACCAAGACATCTCACTAGAGACATATGGAAGTTATTACTTACGGGAAAAACAGCTTTGCATTTCTTGAATAACACCCAATGTTACAGGAAACCCAGTCAGGATGAATCAGCTGAGGAGGAGTAAGAAGTTAAAAACTTCTTTACACATAGCACCATGTCAGCATAGGTCAGAATATAATTAATAGCAAACACATACATTTATGTACCAACCCACATTATTTTTACATTATTGACAGGTGAAGGACATTACTCATCCAGCACTATAACCTGACATTCTTCTATGATAAGTGCAGTGGTTCCAACCTTTTTTGTTCATGACCCAATTTTAGCGTCACACATTTGTGGCGACCCTAGACATTCACAACAGACATTTTTTTTTTTTTTTTACTAAAATGAATTTGTTTTTGGTCATGTACACTGGACATTTCAGATGACATTTCGACTATATAATGTATATAATGCACCTTTTTGGGGTCTGCTTCTCCGTTGCTCTTGGAGATGTCTTAGCGGGGTCAGGCAGATGAAGAAATCTTTCCATTCCACCGGTTTTCTGACTGCGACTGTGCAGGTGGAATTGTACGCACATGATCGGGTCAATCAAGATATGCCCTCTCAGATATTATATCCTGCATTTTATTTAAACTTGATTTTTATTAGGAAAATTATGTGGTGTTTTAATTATAATGAAATATCTATTGAATCATTAGAAAAAAAAAATATTTTATTTTTATCAGTCACTAGTAGGGCTGTGTATTGGCAAGAATCTGGCGATACGATACAAATCACAATACGAGGATCACAATACAATATATCATGATATATCTTGATACTGTTAAAAAGGCAATTTTTTGTTTGTTTCTCTTTTTAAAATGATTATTTCCTTGAAGAATTGAATTACACCAGAAATATGCACAAATCATTCATTCATTTTCTATACCCGCTTTATCCTCACTAGGGTCACGGGGGTCACATGGAGCCTATCCCAGCTACTTACGGGCAAAGGCGGGGTACACCCTGGACAAGTCACCAGTTCATCACAGGGCTGACATATAGAGACAAACAATCACTCACTCACTCACACATATCCACAAATACTAAACACATTTTTATTTGATCACAACAGGATCTGATGCTGCATCACAAAATGTTCCTGTTAAAACTAATATTATAATTTACAATCATTACAGTTTAAGATCCTGCTCAAATGTTCATATCCTATTAGTTCATAACATTATTTTTATGCGATCCAACAGAGGAAGAGTAAAAATTGGTTTTAGGACACGTCAAATAACCATTATTTAATAAAACAGTGTTAAATAATAATAAATAAAATATGAACAATAAAGAAAAACAAAAATTAACTTCTGCTATATCTGCATTTCAATAAATATCGATACAGAATTGTGAAAAAATATCGTGATATATTGCAGAACTGATATTTTCTAACACCCCTAGTCACTAGAAATTTCAGGTGACCCCATGTAGGGTCAAGAACACTGCCTTAGTAGCACTATTTTTACCTATTTGTGTCGTCACTATTTATGACAGTAACAACAGTCTTCCTAGTATTGAATTTTGTTTTCTCCCGTGCAGGAGTGGGACACAGAGTTGGAGCGTACAGCAGAAGAGTGGGCTGAGACGTGTCTGTGGGAGCACGGTCCGGCCGGTTTACTGCCTCAGATCGGACAAAACCTGGGAGCCCACTGGGGAAGGTGGCTAAAAATGTGTTCTATATTAATAGTTCACACACTCGTATATTGGCATCATCATGTAAATCATCAATTCACTGATTTTGTTTATCCTTTCGAGGAGTTTAAAGTGGCAATATTTGCTTGAGTTAATTTACTTCACTCTGAGAACATCTGAAAACAACACTTCATACATAAGAGCCACTTGTTCATCTAATCATATCACTCCACCGTCAAGATGTCCACTTGGTTGTGATCAAATTAAACGGAAACATCTAGTGCCAGAGAAGTTGAGCCGTAGTTACTGCAAGTTGCTCAGGAAGCACAGCGTGTTTGATTGCCAGTTAGAGGCTTAATGAAAATCCTGACAGATGTGCATCGATACTAAGGTTAAAAATAAATGTAAAATAGAGATTAAAGCTATATTTGTTTGCATGGGTGAGTGTCTGGTAAATTATTTTATTTTTAACCCCATGGTTGCCAACCGTTTTTGCCTCATAACTCCATTTTAACATCACAGATTTCAGGTGACCGCAGACATTCAAGACTTTTTTTTTTTACTAAATTTAATTTGTTTTTGATCATGTAATAGTTTACTATACCACACTGCAAATAAACATTCATTTTAGATGACATTTAGTCCATATAATGTATATTATTATGGATGGAGGCAGAAAAGCCAGGTTCAGATTACTGCACAAAGTGAGAATTTGATTTTCC
>JAQQZY010000014.1:23839220-23873814 GCA_030068375.1 Ostorhinchus rueppellii
GTTCTGAGGGTCTGAGATGGTTCATGTGGGACCACCATGTCACAGATGTCCTTTGGTGCTAGACCATGGACAGACTTCTACACCAGTAGAACTGTTTTAAAGTCTATTCTCTGATTCCAGAAGATAAAGGACAACACCTACCAACTTAGTGAGGAACAATGAGCATATATCAACATTGTAAGGCAGAATATTGATGCAACATAAGTATTAAGACCCTTGATCTTTATACTGTGACCAGACCATATGTTTATATAGCGGTTTAAATCAGTGAATATCTGGGCATTTCTTGTGTTAAATATCCAGACTGTTGTAAATTTCGTCTCCACATACAGACGCACTAAAGCATTTGCGAGTGGTTTGAAAATTAGGTAACATAAACTCTCACAAAAGGGGAAAAAAAAGAAGAGTAATTATTTAAGGTAGAATTACACTCATGCTGCCAGGATACCTGCCAGTCACATTAATCTTGTTAAGAAGAGAAGAGGGAACCAGGATTAGGCTTTAAGATAAGATCTGCAATCATTAGTTGTAATGTAGAGTGACCTTTAAAATGTGTGACCTAAATACAGCAAGATGAATTTCTGAATCCATTTTCTCGGGAAACCATGTAGAAACAGTGGTATAAATTTAATGCTACTGAAATTAAGGCAGGACTAATTTTATTGAAAAAGGCAATATAATAGGGGAAGGTTCATTATCTGTTTGTACAAGTCTACAAATGATATGTTTGTATAGACAAAGAAGAGTGGATAGGACACTGATATGCAAATAAATCACAGTATCGTCTGCATAATGTTTTATTTGGTTCTTTAATCAGATTTTATGTTGCTACAATGTGGAAAGGGAGAGTGGATATCCTCATTTAGTAAGTTGTGCTTACATGGACTACAATATGAGAGACATCATTGGTTTGTACGGTGGCTATTGGAATGTTAAGAAGCTTAACACAGGCCACAGTGAAAAATGTCCTATTCTGCATAGTCGCATGGCCATTTTGCATCACAAAGAGTGAGAACCTGTGACTTTTCGGATAAATGAATAACTGAAATTGTAGCCTACAGTCGTTCCTGCACCAATGTTAAAGAAGGTAATATTTTTAATTAGTAAAAAAAAAAAAAATCGTCACTGTGAATTGCTTTTGAACCCAAGAGCAAAGACTTGAGTGATGCTCCTGTGATAAAAGATAGAGGGCTTTTGGCTACTGCTATGAAGTGGATGTCGTGATGGTCATTCAGTTCTTTTTCCGTAATAAGGCATTTAAGTTGACAAAAAAAAAAAAAGGAGAGGGAACGAGAGAGAGCTCGTGATCGCTGAGAGAGTGGAAGTGCTAATAAATTGAGAGCATGTGTTGAATCCATGCTGTACCAGTTTACAGCAGCATTAAGGTTACAGGTTTGTACCAGCCTCTGTTACGTGACCCACATACTGTGCAGCCTGTTCCAGTTTTTTTTTTGTAAGATATTAAATTACTGCAACTTTGGCCTCTTCTGTTGTCTGCAGAATGACTGTTGATAACATGACCCGTGTAGAGGACAGAGATGCACAGTCTCATTTATTCTGTGGCCTCTCTTCTCTCTCTCTCTGTCCTCTCCTTCTCTTCCCTTGTCTTTCGCCACTGCATTTATCTTTGTCAGACTGCTGAGGTGCCTGACGTCTGTTAGTATCTGCCCATCATTTATCTGTCTCCCTTTACTTCACAACACGTCTGTTGTTTTTTTTTTTTTTTGATTAACACATGAAGTCCCCTGTGTTTGTGTAAAAATGGTGGTTTATCTGTTTTCTAAGGGAGCTTCAGCCTCCATCCACTTGCGTCCTATCTGTCATCGTAGCGTCAGACGACACAGTGATGCGGACATTTCTGTGTAAAACCTGAAGTCTATTTGTTTGGGTCTGTCTGTCATCTGCATCTCTGTGCAAAAAAGGCGAGGACATGTTCTGCGTCTGACACACGCCGCACCCAGACTGACTCTCCCTCTTGTTCTCTTCCCTGCAGCCTTCAAAACCCTCCTGGAGGGAAGGCGTTCCGGGTGTTCGCTGTGATTTGAGTGGCCCCAGAGGGCAGCTTCACCAAACAGAAAGCACACTCGGGCTGTTGAATAGGTGGTAATCAAGCCCTGTTGTCAAACTCAATGACTGAAATGTTTCTTGTTTTGCTACACTCCAGGGGTTGAAGGTCATTGCCGTGACAACACCAACACACAGACCGGTACATGGAGTTCTCATCCGTTGCAGTACATTTTATATACTGTAAATACTGTATCTCTGACTGGTTTGCTAATATTTCATTGTACATATTTGTCAATAATATTACTTTTTTTGTCTTTGTGCCATTATCTTGCCTTTTTAACAAATAGCTGTTTATGAATACTGATTATAGGAATCCTATGATGTAACATTATAATGGCACTTATGGATGAATATCGTTTTTATTGTCTGGCACATTTTTACTGGTGCTCTTGAAAGGTATTTTGTCAGATTTTGTACTTTTTTATGAATGGGGGAAAAATGTTACGCTTTATTTTTATATGATAATGCTTTATATCAATATGGTATATAAAGGATGCTGCTATATGTTTGTGTTCTATTATTGAAAGGTCAGTGTCGTGGTTTCAATTGGTTAAAGGTTTATTACAGATGATTTTGTTTAGTTTAACTCCCTGCAGGCCAGGAAGTACACTCACCTGTTTGACTTTTGTGTCCCAAACACCTAAGCATTTTATTTCACTCAGTGTTGCTACTAAAATGACATTTCCAGGTCATTTTTATTCATGTTCATTTGATCTATTTAAACAGAAACATGATGATAATATACTTGATGTGTGTTCCTGTCCAGCATATATTTAAACTGCAATCACCATAATGGATAATTAATTGTACTGGTGTCTTTATTGTGCATCTCACACACACACATATATATTCCTACCTCAGGTTGGAAAAGTTCAAATAAAATATTACAACCAAACTTTTCTCTCATATGTTCACTTACATTCAACAGAAACAACTTTACAAGCAGCGATCAATGTTTCTTTTTTGTGTCACTTTGATGTTTCAGAGATGATTATGGGTCGCACACATGAAAGTTTAATTTTATATATATACTGCATACACATGGATATTAGGTTAATAAATTCTTCATATTTTGCAGTAATTTTCTTTCAAATTAAACTATACATTGTACAATAATTCTGTTAATATTTAAAAGTACTTGAAATAGTTCTTTCAGACTGCCTCAAAGGCATAATCTCATGAAATATATAATTTATTTTAGATAAATGTTTGTATTGGATTTCCTGCAGAAACGGTAGTGGAGAGTTGGCAGATTTATTTTTACTCTTGGAGAATTCTTGTAAGTAGCATGGTCATAGCTTTGATGCATGTTCGCTGGTATTGACTCCCACGCACAACAAAGCCTCAGGATCCTCCCACCCATAGCAAAGTCAATTATGAATCTGAGATAAAATGCAATACTGTGAGGGGGAAAAAAATCCTGCAATAGTTTTTTGAAGTTGCAAACTTTGACTTGAAATGGAAAAGTTACATAAAACACAATGTAAACAGGGTAACAATCTGCCAAGAGGGTTGTGGTCCTTTTCCATTTAATTTGATATGAATCATAATAATCTTATATTAAAGCTGACAAACTGTCTTGAAACTTTCTTGTCAATGAGTCATTTCATATTTTCTCAAATCTAGTGGAGAAGTAGGCAAAGAACTAACGATCAAAGTACCTGATGGAGTCACTGAAGTAAGTTTTGGGGCTTGGATGAATAGTTTCATGATTGAACCTGATCCCCCGGACATGTAGGTCCGCTGGGCCACTTGTGGGATTAGCCTGCTTTACTGATGTGAAAACCTCCCCAGATGTAGCTCCACCAGTCACCCGACATCTATCCAGGTTGCTTATTCAAAGTGTTTGATTTTAATGTCCCAGCTTTCCTCTTAAGGTCCGTCATTGGGGAGTAGAGTTGTCACTCCTCATTTGCCTCTGAGAAGCAATGGCGTGAAATGACCAATCCATAATAACTTCCAACGTATCCAGATCTGACTATGTTATGATGTCTGGAGGGCTGCAATGAGTTGTAACTCAAACTGCCAGTCTCTGTTATTCCCTAGACAAATACTTGTGAATCCTAAATAGTGGCTTGAACATTCAGCCCCTGGCCTGGTGACACTGATGTGACACAGTCTAAATGTAACCTTGTAAAATGAATTTTCTTCATTGTACAGGTGTCAGCAGGCGGGAAAAGTAATTACATACCTATCTTCATCATTGCACATGTGGGAAAGTGTGCCTCGTGAACTGACCCAAATAACACATGGAAAACAACTTATTGCTTGAGAACTGGGGAAAAGGGTAAATAAATGTGTGTGTGCGTGTGTTTGGAGGAAATTGGTTAAAATGAAGTAGCAGAAGTTGTCAGAGTTGCCCAAAAGACACGCAGTGAAACAGCATGCATGTACAAACACCTCAAATGCATGTGCAGATGTGTGCATACGGTGTATTTACACGTGTGTCTTGATTCAAGCCCATCATTTGTTACTGAGTTCTGCAGAATAAAGGGATGTGGAGTGATTGATAGGCTATCCATGTGCACCCACGTCCTGTGAGAGAAAAGAGAGGCATACATCAGACAGGTGTCAAAATTCACAGCAGGGTGCGGTGATAGGTGGGGTTTCAAGACTGAAGAATGAAAGGCAGGAGGACGAGGAGGATAAAGACGGCAAGAAAATGGGGGACAGAGAAAGGGCAGAGAGATAACCTGAAAGCTACAGAAAAAGTCAGAACACTGGAAGGTCACAAACCATGGAAATAAACCCAACCCCTGCAGATTGTACTTCTTGTTGCAAAGTTTTGCAGGCGCACTTTCTAAACTGAATCTTATGAAAAAAAAAAAAGTATCTGCGTAACTTAAAATAATTAAAGGAGAGGCGCAACATGTCGGCTGATAGTGATAGATTGTTGCGTGCTTTCATATGTGAACCCCCAGACAGATGAAGGTGCATTAAGAGCAAACTGACAGAGCGACAGGCACAGGCCCATTAGGACCAAGGAGACTGAGCGCCGTAAAGACAGATGGGATGAAAGACAAGCTTGCAGCTAGCAGGGTCTGCATGGTGCCACCAGTGTTTTCAGACTGTCGTTTAAAATAAGGAAGGCCATTAATAACCTCCTCACTGTGCTCTGCTCAGCTGCAGTCTGGCGCTTCTTGCAGAGCTAAATGTGGCGCTGCATGGCAGCAGACTGGCAGACTGTGTCAAAGAGACCATATATACCTGAGGAAAGGGAAAGACAGAAGGAGAAAGGCAAGCAGACAGAGTTTGTATGTGCTCCTGCATTTGTCTGCGCTGCATATGTGTGTGCAGGTTCTGTATATTTTGCTTTAATTACATTACCAGTGCGGCTCTTTTCATTTATTCACCTATTTGTTTATGTGCTATGTCTGTGCCGCTTATCCTACTATGGTTGGATGGGAATCAGATACCAGTGATGCAGTCAGGGAAGCCGTCAACACTGAGGTGAAAAGTTATTGGTTGCCAGTGGTAATGACTGTGTTCCTTCTTGTCAAACCTTTACTTTGGCAGGTGAACAAAACATAAAATTTGACAGGGAGTGGGTTTTTTCCCCTCATGATCCAAAAATATTACATGTACATAGCCACACTATGAATGTGTTTTTGCAAAGATGGAGTGGTTACTCCGGTGGAGAAAAAAATAAGCTTTTCCTGAGTGGCAAGGTGACTCATATAATTATTGAGTTATTTTAGGCCTCTGTGCTTTTAAAACAACCCTCTGACAAATCTTAGACATTTGATTTATAATAACCATTCATTACCAACTGACCAACCCAGTCGACTACTTGAGTTAAACTGAAAATCTTATAGCACGAGGTAAATTGCTGCTTCTGACCATTATGTTGGTGAATTCTACTCAAATAACACATATTGAAATTGATTATTGTTGTAGAAATCAGGAATCAAAACAAGTACCATACAGTAGATGCCTGTAATGTCAATAATTTTTGCATCCGTATGTACAGTATGTAAACGCAAATATCCAAGGCGTTGAGTTGGAACTTGCGTCTGGTGTGACTTTAAAGAGAAGTGATCACGAACATTCATGGTACACTGGCTTAATCAGCAATGTGCACCTTAGTGATGCATGAATCCCAAGAGGCTTAGCTGTTGATGTTTCAGTAGCTACACAATGTCAACAACTTGCTATTGTGCTGTATGTGGTTAATTGCAGAGGTCATTAGCAGAAGAAATGCGTGTTTACCAGCCTGACTCAGATAAACAAGTCTTTAAATAGAAGAGGCTTCTTTGTTTGGTAGAAAATGAAGGTTTTGCTTCTGCAAGATTATTTGTTTATTTATTTTTCAGGTTCACATATACTCAGATGAGAGGAAAAAACAATTAAGAACATCTGGCAAAGTTACTCTTTTCCAATTACGCACACAATATTGACCATCTGCATATTTACATATTAGCTGTTGAGGTGTCTCTCACGCAGGCGTCTCTGCATGCATAATGATGAACATACATTCATCTTACTTCAGCCATGACAGGCAGGGCTACACCCTTCCTTTATTACAGAAGGGGGAAAAAATGCACATCAGGTGATTTATTGTTAAACTTGTGCATAATACACCAACAGTGACATTTGTTCTTGTATAAATGGTTGTCAGTGAAGCAGTTATATGCCCTGTATGCAGATGTGGTCCACATGTAAAAAGTCTTCCTAAAACAAGCACTGTGGAATAGGGAAAATTGTGCTTACGGTACTTCTCCAGGAGGGGCTGGCTGCCTCCCAGACTGCACTGCTGTTAGATCTGCCCCTTAGAATAAATAATGACAAGTTCTCATCAAACCTGGACATTTAGAGAAACGAATTCGAAGCTTGCCAATACAAGACTCCGGAGTTAAATACGAGTCCAAGTAACCCCTGGGATGAGGACTGAAGTCTTAAAGCAGTCTTAAATTGACAGAGTGTATTTCTTCTGGTTAGATGTTCAAATGGAGAGGTTTCCTGTTTTCCCTCCAGATGGAGATCAGTTGAAACTGTGTTAATGATGATAATATTAACATGAATATACTCTAGGAATGTGGCATCGGTTCACACAAAAAAGCCATGGGTAATAGAGTTTCAAGAAACCGTGTTTAGTCATGGTACAATCAGATGACCTGCATGTAAAACAAACGCTCACTTGCAAAGAATGGAAAATGATTGTTGAGAAAGAGGTGGAATGCAGTATGAGTGTATAAGTGGCTGGCAAGAGAATAAGGAAAAGTCTGAAGAGCTGCATACAACTGAGTGTCACGGCCAAATAATAAGGTCATGCATGGTTGATGGGCACACACACTCCTTTGCAGTCAGTCATAATACGAGAAGAAAGAAGTGGGGGACCAAGGCAAAGAGAGCACAGGGGAGTGGAGGAGAAATAAAGTAAGAAAAAATGAAAACTGAAAAGAGAAACTTCAGTTCATGGTAAACTGCATCAAAAGGAATCCCAAAATAAGTTTGTTTTTAAGGTTTTTTTTTTTGCAAGTCAGCTGAAATTATTCCTTTTGTAGCTGGTGCAGCACATGGTACAGTAGGCAGACTTATGAGGGGTGGGCAGTATACCAAACACCATTCTAAGTGCACTACTATATTTATATTGGGATCATGGTCAGAGAGCACAGGGTGCAAAATATAAAGAGCTGCAACGAATCGGGCGCCGACGATGGGCCGCAAAATCACGCAGGAGGCTGTCCCCGGACTCTGACGTCATCGCTGACCTTTCGTGTATTTACAGAGGAGGTTTGATTTCCACTCCTTTTCCATGCTCACACATGAGTCGTTGTGAAGCGAGCCCTGGAGGTAAAAGAGTAGCTTTGTCCCGACCTGGATGGTGAGCTCTGCAGTCATGTGGCTCTGCCAATCCTGAAGAAGGGCCCACAAGCCACGGCCATTGAGAAAAGCACAAGCATCACCTGTTTTATATTAAATCTGTCAGATTAAATAAGGAAGCCAATAACCTGCAGCGCTCAAGATACAGCTTTGGCCAAACTCAACGCTCTCCTCTACTGATTTTGGTTTTAAAAACTTTATAAATTATTCATGTAGAATCCTTACTTGACCAGGTGATGCTCCAAATAAGATGAATGGTGCTAAAATCGTCTCATTTTGAAATTCATTTAAATGAAGCAAGAAGAAAACCACAAGGCACTTTGATTTGTATTTGACTTGATGCTGTTTGTGTAGATTTAGAAAGAATGTCCCAAAACACTGGGTGCGGAAATGACTTTTGTTTGCAGGAGTTGAAGCTGTTATTTCCAGAGCTTATATGTTTAAGTTGTGAAAGGACTGGATGTTTACACAGACCTCATTAACATATAGTTGAAACATGAGGACACTTAAAATGCCCTTCCATAGAAAAGTCCTTGTAACGCAGCAGACAATATTGCCCTCTACAGGGCATACATATTAGTCACGCTTGTCTGTCTCCACTGACTTTTGTAGGAAGACAGACTGTGATTTGAGAGGATGAGGTGTTATGAGGTGTCACACCAAGGAAAGACAGTCTTAAAGTTGAGATTGTAGTTCACACACTTCTTCACCTGTACTGCTTTAGAGCTACCCTTTAACACAGCGTGCTCTTCTACTGTTGACCCTGACCTTTGACCTCACTGCAGAGCAAGACAAACTGAGGAAACAAACACGATGCAAGCACTTGACTTGAAATGAATGTGTTGACAACAAAATAATAATGTTTTAATGGTGTGAAATTGAATACGAAAACTGATCAAGAGGATTAATCAGAGTATTAACTCAAAAGACCTGATATAAATTCATCCAACTGGGGCTCTAATTTATCAAGTGTCTCTGAGGATGAAAGACAATTAAAATGAATGAGATGGTCGCATGAAGGGCCTGGTCAGTGATCCAAGACCAGCCTCTCTCGCACTTAGAAAGTTGATGAATTCAGCTCCTGGTCTCCAAATTAGCTGCGTGGTACAGAATGAAAAAGCATCACTCATGTGGGAGTGGAAGGAGGCTCCTATTTTACTCCTCTACCTTCTATGAGGAGCCGAGTGTGATGAACTGTGGATTCAGCCTCCCCCGTTTCTCTGGGAAATGCCACAACAGCAGAACAGCTAAGTCTCCTGAGATCCAGCCCAGGGTTCAGCCTCACTGTGACTCAAGATGGACCCCAATTTAGGACACAAAGCCCAGGTCAAACTAGCAGGAGGTACAGGCCTTTCCCGAAAACGATCCAATCCTTTTCTATTCAGAGTGTCTGTACTTTTGCCTCTTTTCTTCTTCCTATTTGTGTATTTTCTTCTTTTCTCCTGCATCTCTCTCTCTTGTTCGCCCCTGAGCTTTCCTTTCCTTTTCTCATTCATTTAACGGTGCATTGAGGCCACATCAGGGGAGAAAAATGAAAGGAGAGAGACATTATGTTATTTTGCATTCTGTGAATAAAGACGAATCTTGAGAATAATGTCAAAATGTCACGAACAAAGACGAACCTTCAGTATTATTACCAGACATAGGAAGTTTTTTTTTTCCTTTTGAAAGTGAGAATAAAGTCTAACTTTATTTTCAGTACTCCAACTTTCTCTTCTGATTCTTGTTTCCTGATGCCTGGCACTAATACTGATACTTAAGTTTTTATTTTATTTCAACTCAAAAGTACACTGAATATATATATAAGACTTTTGCTTCTTTAACGTCAAAGACTTCAACAGCCCCTGGCAACCAAACTCATCTACTGATTTAAAATGCTTAATAGATTTTGAACCACTATTATTATCAATGTAGTTAAATAATTCAGGTAAAATGTAATTTCTCTGCTTTTCGGAGACATTATCCATGACCCATTTGCACATTCGGAGGCTCCATAATAAACATGGAAACACCATGATGCTGTGCGACACTGATTCACCTGTTATGTTTAGTTAGTTTTAAGTCACTTTTGATGCTGTTTTCTGTTTTTAATATAAACTAGAAAAGCACTTGGAGAGCGCAGATCTCTGCCAAGGTAATGTTTGTACTTTTTTTTTTTTTTTTTTTAAAAACCTTGTCAAGGAGGTTCTGTTTTGCAGGGTTTGTTTGTTAGCAACATAACACAAAATGTTCTGGACAGGTTTTGATGAAATTTTCAGGATATGTCCGCTCTGGTTTTAAGGTAGTGTTTGTACTTTCCTCCACTAGATGGCACTGAATGACCTCATATCCGCCTCTGTGCCGCCATGCCCTATCTCCCAAGGATAAAGAATCTGTGATCCAGATCGCCTCCAAAATTTAATTATCTCTTTCTTAACCCAGAGCGGACATATCCTGAAAATTTCATCAAAATCCATCCATAACTTTTTGACTTACATTGTTAACAAACGCTGGCAAAAATATAACCACCTTGGGAGAGATAGATAGATAGAGAGATAGATAAAATTACAGTATATATAATAACCTGTATGAACATGTACGTGGTCAGCATAGGAAAATACTTTATTTTCACAGAAAAAATGCTAAATTCAGAGGAAAAAAATATAATGAATAGGCATAAATCACTTCATAATGGTTAAATGTGGAGAATAAATTTAAGTAGTGAAGTTGTCATATATATATATATAAACACATATATATAGTTTTGGGTCATTAAGGGTTAAAATGCTCTCTTGTGCATCCAACCTCTTCTATAATCTTAATAAACATAAATGCAAACATAAATTAAATCTATAAATGTTCAGATAATACAAGAGTACATTTCATCACATTTGAGATGGCTGTGATTCAAAATGACAGTCATGAACGGCGTATCTGGTAGATTACTTGGCAAATTGATTTGCACATGAGCCGCTGAAAATTAAATCTTATCCTTAGCTCCTCGGATAAAATTTGGAGCTAATTTTATAAACATAAGAACCCTTGTAATAGGCTTCTACTCTTCAGTCGTTTTCTCTACTCATCTGTGATTGAAGTAAAGGACCCTTTCCGATTGCCCACTCTCACGATTCACCTTCTGTGGAAGGACGGAGAGGCCCTCCAACCACTTCTCCTCCTAACTGTTATGGAGTAAATCACAAACATGTCATGGCTGAATCCTCTGGGACTTCATACAACCTTAACTGTCCCATATTGTGCACCTAACCAATGTCCTCCTTACATCGCCAAGGACCCTCATGCAGAGCCCAGAACAGACCCCATCTCTTACTCTGAGAAATTAGCACTTTTTCCTTTTCTGCACAAGCTTTTTTTCCTCCAGGCATTGACATTTAATCAAACTCAAATCCCATTGTGCCTATTAACATATCAGGCTGATACGAGTTGCTGTAAAAAGCTTGAGTACAGGAACCCGGAGCAGAACATTACCATAACTCTGCCTGTGTGATCTCTTTTTTTCTCTTCTCCGCCCACGTGTAAAACTGCTTACCTGGCAAACAACTAAGCATGAGGAGGCCTCTCTCTCTCACTCTCCCCCCCCCCCCTCTTCTCATTCACCCCTGCTTATCTTTTTAGAATGTGTTAATTATTTAGTTGTTTGTGCTTGTGAAAGTTCGCCCAATTGCGTTGAGACAAACTAAGCATCTAATGCGAAAGCAATTTTAATATTTCACCAGACCATCAAAACTATTTAAAGTTAGCTTTTGACTCAGCTGAAACTAAATAAACAATTTATACTACATTTTAAGAATGTGCAGCAATTTAATGGATGGTATGGGTTTTCTGCAAGCAGCTCAGTCTTCTCAGTATTAATCATCATAGACGTGACGGGACTTGGATACATGATGCAGAAAGTCTGTGAAAAATGGCGATGATTATGAGGTCAATACCTGATAAATTGCCATATTGGACAAGAGCTAGTTTTTTTCCTCCTTATTTTCCTGTTTTTTTTTGTTGTTTTTTTTACAGCTCAGCAGATATTGGCTGGTTTTCTTGTGACCTTGGTGAAGGTCTTTCCGCTCTTGAGCGACTCTTTCCACATCTGACCCTGTTGGCAGCCAACCATGTATGCCAGTGCCATATGTTGGTTTTTGTGGCAGCCCATGCAATGATCTGCAGGAAACCAACAGGGGCCAAACTAGTTGTTGGTCTTTTTATCATGATAGAGAATTGCTTCCAGTCTCTCCAAAAACTAGGACAGTTCTCAGTAATGACAGTCACCAGAGCACAATATTTAGTGCAATGAAAAGACATTGTTGCTGTCAGCATTGTTTTCTTAGAGAGAGGATGACAAGGCAATTGGAATGGAACGGGGCCATGTTGTACAAAGAGGATTATGAAGACAAAACAGCTCTGACACGTCTGAAATTTGAGGACACTTCCAGAGAGATATGAAGACTATCAAAGTCAAGCTGTTTGTTGGAAGAGTGGCAGCGTGCTCTTTGTGTGTTGTTGTGAATACGAAGAACACGACTGTAAACACAGACATGATAGACGTGAGCGTTACCTCTGGACTCAAACGCTGACACTTGACAGAGCTGCAATTCTCAAAGTGGCAGCTGTCTATGCCACGCTGAACAAAGCGCGCTTCTACCTCAGCGGAAGACAATTTCTATCAGCAAAACACAAGAAATAAATAAATTACTGAGCGTAATAGGATAATTGTGTGCAGCTACAAAAGGCAGACTGTGTGGAACATTTGTGTCCTCATTTAGAGAAGGAAATCTGTTTTCCGATACAGCAGTATTAGACTATGGTACGTCTCTTTGTTCAGTTGAAAGCTGCATGACCCTGTGAAGATGCAGTCTGCTACTAAAAGATGCCTGATATCCACTTAATCATATAGATGTTTACATAACTCTGTTACATAAGCCTTCTTTCTTCTCCCCATTTTAATCAACATAAGTAATGACAACCCTTCATATCAATACACCTGAGCCATCTGCTGTCTAATACCAAGAATTTCACTCTCTGCAATTGCATAACCTCGCTGCATCTCTCACTCTATCCCAATCAGGATTAGAGCTCTGGCAGGGATCAAATTTGGTTTCTGTGCTTTTATTTTCAGCGTGTCTTTATACCCAGTCTTCGGCATTGTATACAAGCTGCCGGCAGTGTGCATTGTTCATTCTGGTTCGCTTAGAATTTATTTAATCCTTTAATAGGGTACTGGACTATCTGGTTTTATTATTCAACAAATCAAACGACATCACTTCAAGGCTGCCTAATAATGACAAAACACAGTGCTCACACACTAGCTATCTGAAATTGTATTTCCTTATTAGAGGGCTGTCTGGTAAAAATATGGAAATAATATTCACACTTAGACAGGTAATAACCAAAAGGCAAGGTACAAAGTGTGTTGCAAATTAGTCTGAACACAATGCCCTGGCATGCATTTGCATATTTTCTTTGAACATGTTGGTCGGGGGGGAAAGGGGGAGATCAGAATCGGAATTATTACCATAGTTTTCAAAGTTACATCAAAACTTGTTGAACAAATAGTCTTGTTTGGCATGTTGAGTGTTACCATTAAGTGATTGAGTGCAGTCCCCTACCTGCTAATGCATTATGAATGAAATCATGAAAAAGATGAATGACCACATGGGAGCGGTGCAAAAGCATAAATATGTGCTGCTTTTATCTGCACAAAATACTGTAACTGTTGATAGAGAATTACAGAACCAACAGTGCCTGCCAGTGCACTCACTGGCCACATTTCTAGGTACACCTTTTCATAAGCTAAAACCCATTACTCCACACACTATCTATTATCATTCTGTTTATTTCATATCGTATCATGGAGACCTGAGAATGGGAGAGAAAATGTGATTTAAGTCACTTTGAATGTGTGGTTGCTACGGTCAGATGGGTTGGTCATTCATTTCAGGAAATTTCAGAAATTGCTAATCAACTGGGATCTGCAGAGAATAGTCTAAAAAGGGAAGATGTTGATGTTGGACGTCAGAGGAGAGTGGCCATGCTGGTTTGAACTGATAGAAGATAAGCAAAAAATAACTCAAAGAACCATGGTTACACACAAGGTAGAAGAGCATGTCGAACAAAAGCAGCACACACTCAGTGGCCACTTCATTAGGCACACGTTGGTACTAGCAACATATACCTAAATGTGCAAAGTCATCTACATACCACGTCAGGGCGGCACAGTTGTTTATTTCTGTACAATCACTTGATGATTACTGATTTTATTATCATCTTATTTTATCTTCTCTTATAGTTTACAATGTTCTTAACCAATAGTGACATTTATGAACATGTTTGTGTGTATTCTCATCTGAACTATTGAAATTCAGTGACCAGTAGCTCTGGGTTATTTTATGACTCAGCTTTTTCCTCTTGAATGACTAATCTTGTGTAAATGTCACAATCAATGTCGACTAAGCAATAAGCAGCCCTAATGAGATAGTATTTCTATTTTTTCATGTCTTTTTTAAAAATAAACTTTATTAAAGAACCATAACATTACAATCAATCATTACAAGCAAATGGGAAAATAAATTGAACAAAAAAAGAACACAATTACTGAAAGGGAGTATAATCATTCCATGTTAAAGTAGTCTTGGTAAATACAAGAAGATTTCGTGGCTTTTTTTTTTTTTTTTTAGTTTATTAACATATATTATTAGTTTATTCACACATAAAAATGTAAATATTTAGAACTTTTAAAAACGTGTTTATGAATATGAAATTCCCGTAATAAAATTTTAACAATGTTGATTATAAATGTTTTACAATTTTTGTGACCAAAATTTGCAACTATGTTTCTATGAATAATTCAGTGGTGTTGAATTTTAAGAAAGGTCCAACAGGCAATAATGGAATAGATGAGTCTGCTTCTTGATCTCTGAATTTACATGTTTTTAATATTTATACAAATATAAGATGGTGGGATGTAAAATTTTAATCTTCATCCCCTTGGTCCTCTTACTGATATACTAAATTACATGACATTTCCCTGATTCCCAAAGGGAGAATGAGTTGTCATCATCACTTCAGCTACAGGTCTGATAAATTCTAAGTTAATTGCTATGTATAAATAATAATGGCACAAAAAGAGCGTGGATTTTTTTCATGTGGGGATGTAAATGCGCGCTTTGATGTAAAGATAGGCTGTGGACCCCTCCTCCTCCTCCTCCTCCTCCTCCCTCCGCTGCAGCCGTCCCCCACCCCTTCGGTGTTTCGGGGATGGTGTGGTCCAGGAAGCGCGCCTCTCCTCCTCTCTGCTCTCCTCTCTCCTCTCTGGCTCACATGAATCAGCTGACGAATGGTATCTCCCTCCTCCTCTACCGGATGGATCGCGCCGCTGAAGCCGGCCAGCCCGTGCGCTGACACCGGAGCAGGTTCCTCTCCGCGCGTCCGTGCGTAACGCTGGATTGTCGGACCGATCGAGACCCAAGTCAAGGCTTCATCCACCCTTAGAAAAAGAGGTTTTAATTTCCCTCTAGGACGGGAAGCCACCCGCTTCCAACCCCCTCTCTCCCTCCCTCCTCACCATGGCTTCCAACTTCAACGACATAGTCAAACAGGGATACGTGAGGATACGGAGTAAGAAACTGGGGGTGAGTACTGTTGCACTTGCTGTTCGGTGCTTATGGAGGGGAGGTGGGTGGTGTGAGAGGAGGAGGAGAAGGAGAAGGAAGAGAAGGAGGGGAGGGGGGTTAGAACTTCCAGTTGTTTGCGGTCTTTGGGGATCAGGGGAGGTTGGATTAAAAAAAAAGAGGCTTTAATTGCTCCATAAGCAGCCGTCCTGCTGCGCACTGTGAGCAGATTAGAACGACCAAGTTTCACTCACTGAACTGTGCACAAACACTTGAACACCTTCTGTGGGAAATGTGGAACAAAGTCACAGTGAGTGACAGCTGTTGTCATGTGCATGTGGGTGGAAATGATGCAACTCTTTGATGAAACTTTATTTTCTTATGCAATCAACTTCAACCCATTAATATGACTACATAAAACAGACAAAGTTCAACAATCACCTCTAAAGGAAGACTGGATAGAATAATACTCTGCTATAAATGCTGTTTATCACCGTACAAATTACCATCAGCCTATTATCAGTCATTATAGCCATTGTAAGAGTTACTCCCATTATTGAAAGAAAACAAAAAACAGCTGATTTAGTTTGATGGCAGCTCTTTACTGCCTTGATAATGGATTTCCATTAATACTCAGGCAGGAGAAAAATAGCTCGACTGCTTAAACAGAGACGAATGATATATATTCAATTAAGTGTGCCTTATTGTGTGACTCATAAAGCCATCTGCTTTTGTTCATACTTCCAGCTCATTACGCTAAGAGAGCGGGCACACTCCCTCTTCTGATGTAGTGTGATGATGGAGGCTAATGATGTCTGCCTCCTCACATCATCACCTGGCTTCATCAACACTCTTCCACCGCCGCTTGCTGCTATTGAAGCTATCTTTGATTAGTCTTCAAGAGTAAATGTTGTTGACTAAAAGAGACCTTTAGAGCTCCTAAAGGAACTCCAGAACATAAGCAGGACCCCAATAAACAAGTAACAAATGAAAGCACAAGGCATTTGTTGTTGTTAACATGCAAATTAGCTTGCTCACTAATACTCTCGGCTCAGTTTATTTATCCGTTCCAAAGGCTATTACTGTAGATGCATTCAGGGAAACGTTGCAAGTGTGCGTACTGTGGAGAGTATATGACTTTGCAAAGCAAGTGAGGACCCATGCTGTGTTGGCTGCGCTTGAGGTATAGATGCCATATCTCTGCTGGTTCTAGATCTCATCCTGCTGTTTGTGGTGCTGGAGGAAAACAGTTTGTGTCCTGACCGCCCACTCCTTCAGCCCTCCACTGCTCACTGGCGTTTCATCATGGAAAAGCCATGCTGTGATGGCCTCAGCGGACCCTAGTGTGGGTAGCCACAAAGTATTTATCGGTCCATGTTGGGGGGTAGTTATTCCAGACCAATTTGAATCTGAAAAGAAATCTAACAAGTGTCTTCACGCCAGTCGTTTACAGTATTTAGTCTGATTATTTGATGTGGGAAAAAAAAACACCTCATCTTTGCTAAATGGCATAATCTGAAGTGTGTGATGGGCAGAGATAAAAATCTAAATCTGTGCATGCTGGACTAATGCACTCGTGTGGGCTGAGTGTAAAGATGCACACCTGGGAGGAGGAGAATCATATTCATGTTTGGCCAAAATCCAGGAAATAGTTCCACTTTGTAAACCTTTTACAGCATAAATTCAAATTCAGACATCATATTTGCTTTTCTTTCTACTTTTTACTGTTAGTTGTGAGTTAATAATCCATCAGTATTTGGGGTTGAAGGCATCATTATGCTCATACATTGGACCAGAAGGATGAATGGATGCACTGACTCATATTTAATGGCGTAGACAGGGAGATGCACTGCCTTCTTTGCTTCGTATAATTCCTCATCACAGAATCAATCACGATCCCCAAGCTAGAGAAAGAAAATGATGGCCAAAACGGCACAATATACCTCGACTACTTTCTCCTGGTGAGAAAGCTGTTGAAATTTTTTTACTGCTAATAAATCAATTTTTTTTTTTTACTATCTCAGAAGAAGGTATATGGATCGTTTTCTTTATTAAATTATTTTGTCCATTTCATCAATGAATAGTTGAAATATGCCTTTTAGAGAGCATGGTGAGAGCTGACAACACACATCTGACCATTTCAAGTCTGATACTAAAACTGATTCCCAGGCTTTGTGTATCGGCTGATGGCAGCCTTAGACAGGGATCACTTAAAATGTCCAAAGCAACATCAGGTTTGACTTTTAACTGCATTTAATACATTCTCACTTTGTAAGTCAAGCAGAAGCAAATAAATGCATAATGTACTGAATTATCTTTTAAATAATAAAAAATGTATTCATAACATGGTAAAATATTGTCTGTAAGGCAGTGTGACTTACAGTGTTTAACAAATGTATTCTTCCAGCTCCACCCAGTATAAGGTGTGTCCCACTGCTGCCATAATTAAACAGTATTTCTGTTTACCTAAATATCTTTTTATGTTTCTATAATGGTTAATCCACCAGTATATGCAAGATCTTTTTTATCAAAATCATATCCTTAATACTAAAACAGAACTATTGTTGCTATCCATACATTTTCCAGTTTAATGCTTTTCAAAAATACAAAGGAAAATGCAGCAGCAAATGACTATTTTGTCTGTGTGTGTGTGTGTGTGTTTTATGAAATTGCACAATTCCAGTTATTATCTTGCATGCTTGTGCAAAAACAATGGCAGCAAGAATGCAAGCTGTTATCTGCACCAAAGGTGGACACACTAAATATTGACATTTTTAGTTATTATTTGTCAACAAGGACTATTTTGTTATTCCAATTGGTCATTTTCTTAATGAACAACAATGAAATTGTTCATTTGAAACAAGTTTTTGATAAACTATGAAGTTATTTATGTTTTCTTGTTTTCATGACAGGTGGTCTAATACATTTGTTAAACACCGTATCTCCAAAGTACACACTATTTGTTAGTATAAAGGTCATTTATGAAGTAATGCAATGAGGTACATGTTTTAATTGTCGTGCATGAATAGATTTTGGAATGGAATAGAATGGAATGTCTTTATTGTCATTGTCTACTACAAAACAATGAAATTGAAAGTGCATTTCAGAATAAATAATATAAAAAAAAACACACACAACAACAAAACACATAATCTAAGACCAACAAGTATAAGAACATTGTAAAATCTGACAGATTAAGATTAAGAATATTTTATTATTTTATGTCAGAACATCATTTATTTTGTGTGTGTAGATTGTTTGGTGATTATAAATCTGATAGAATGTGTAGCACACACAAACAGAATAAGATAAAACTGGATTAAATGCATCAATCATTAGGTCAGAGTCAGTATCACTAATACTTCATCTCATTGTTTGGGTCAGCATAAGACTAGCATCAGATCAGTGCATACCTACTTCTTTTATATTAATAGTACAATTGTGGGAAAAAATATTAGACCACCGAAAGTCATCAAAAACACTGGCTATGGAATCAAGTACTAACTCCTGTGTGTATCATGTGACTAAAACAGACAAAAGAAAACATGGAATGCCTAAAAGCACTGTTTTTATCAGTACAACGCCATAGATATTAATGTAAAAGCTGAAGTGATTTTGGTTTTTATCAAGAAAACATAGAAAATGGATAGATATCAGCTCTGAAATTAAAATACTGTGAGCTATTTTTTTGTTGATATCATTATATTTGTCCAAATAAATGCACCTTTAGTTGTACCAGGCATTAAAATGAACAAGAAATTAAAGAAAACAAGGTCTAATAATGTTTTCCATGACTTTATAAGTAAAAAAATGTTCTTTGCTGTGCATTTGCCATTGCATTTTTGCTTAGAAAATTTATTATTATTATTATTATTATTATTTTTTTGCACTTAAATTTTTATTGAATTATTTTAAAATGTATAACAGCAAAAAAAAAAAAAACAAAAACAAAAAAAACAACCTTGGATAAACAATACAATCCCATTCAGTCTTTCCATTCTGGGTTCTACAATCAGTCCATTTACTCCATCTTTCATCCACCTGTGCCTCTCATAGTCACAGTTTGTGAGTTCTTTCTTCCATTGAGGAAAATGTATTTTTAGTAGCTTTTGTGGAACATTTACTATTGACTAGATGTGAAATTTGCAGTTGTAACTTCTGTAACATTTCCATCCATTGTTCAGTGTGGCTAAAATTCCTGTTACAATGTTAAGGAAGTAAAGTAAAATAAAATGTGTGTACCATTAGACCTGAAATGAACTATTTAAGATGTTTTTCACACGGAAACTGCTGATCTACTGGGAAAAAAAATGCAAAAATGACCTTTCCCTCTTAAAACCATAACAGTTGTAATATGTGTGAAAGTAGTCCTTTATCTGTGCGCATTAATCTTATTGAAGAATGTGTCACAATTTTGGAAACCTTCTCTACATCGCCTACATTTTTCATTTGAAAGTGGGAAAAGTATGAAAATTTTATACAAAGCAATGAAGATCTATGCAAACTATACCTGTTCGCTTTGCGGTGAAGGGTCCTGGGAGGTTTCTTCCTCATGTGATGGTTTTTTAATGTTCTTTTAGTGCTTTAAAGGTCTCTTAAATATCACATATCACGACTTAGCATCACAGTTGACCTTCTAATGCTCCCACCTCGGCCTCTATTGTAATGCTGTGCCATTTAAAATGTATTCTACATTATTTTTCATAAGAAACCAATATAGTTGGAACAGTGCTCTTCATGCAATTTGTATTAAAGTGGCCACTCCAACAGCTTTGGCTCAACGCATCAGCATCAGTCAATATGATTGGCTCATTTCCAAACCCCATCATGTGTGAAGGTTGAGGCCATGAGGTCAGGTATGTGTTCTGCAGAGTGATCAGAATTATCAACCAGGGCTTTTTCTCTGTAGTTTCACTGTTCTTTTACATTCTTTTTTGTCTTTTATTCCTGGATATTTGTTTTTTATTTGGCTTTTTTCCTGCTGACATAGAAGGATTTTCTACATTAGCGAACTTCTAGGTTTCTTTCTCGGTAGTTCTTGAATGCACAAGAAGAACTCATTCCTCTTTTCTTCTTTCTTTCCTTCTTCCTCACCTCTCCACCTATTGTCTCACCTCTTGCCTCCCCTTAGTCTCACCTCTACTCCCCAGTCTTCACAGTGTCGCTCTCATCTCTTCTCCCTTACTTTATCTCTTTTCCTCTTTTCTTCCCCTTTATCTGGCTATCTCCCTCACCTTACCCCCCCCTATCCACCTCCACCTCCTCTCTCACCTTCTCTCCTTCACTGGTTTGCAGACAGAGACGGAGCACAAAAGCATCCTATTCATCACCCCACGCTGCACCCTCCATAACCCCAAAAGGCTATTCCCCCTGACACAGTGCAAAGACACACACACACACACACACACACATAAATTGGCTTGGTTCAACACTGACGAATTGGCACACACATGCACCCGACAAACAAGTAAACAATCTGCTGCCAAAGAACAGTGTGCAGATTCTCAATTAATTTTAATCCTGTGGCTTTGTACAGTATTTTTTTTTACCATATGAAGACAAACTGAATGTTCACAAGAGCCAAAAACAAGCAAAGTGTTTCTACAAAAAGAAAATCTTAAAATCTGGCTGGAGACTTAAAAAAAAAAAAAAGTGATATTTCTATCATCCATGTGGTGCTTTCTTCCTCCCTTTCAGTGAAAAGCACATGATGTTATCATGGGCTTCTTGAAATACATGACCTTTGAGTAATTTGTGTGTCAGTCTCACTTCAGGTACATGTTTCCAAGGTTTAGGATCGCTGCGGTAAATAGAAAAGGTCAGGTGCTTAATATTTTCCTTGTCTGTCTAACTTTTCTTCAAACCTTTAAAGAAACGGTCAGTTTAAGTTGGCTCCAGGTGAAGCTGTCTGCCATTCAATCCGTTCACAAACATGTTTTGACACTTCAAAAGAGATGTATTTTGAACGCTGGCTCAGAGGTAGATGTGTAATATGTTAAAAGAACTAAAAAGCGACTTCACACATAAATGGCTCCTTACTAAGATTTTATTTCCAACTAAAGCAGCACCAGTACTTCCAGCACAATAAACACCCCACACTCATGTCAGGATTAGCCTCTTTTACAAAATATGCAATATGAAAAGGAAGTGCAGATCATCAGTCACTCAGCTATAACCCACATATATACACATTTAACCGTACTTACAAGAAAAGTGCATCTGGCCATGTTCAAAATACCAGCGACTGCACTTTATTTTGCCTGATCTTTACATTTAAGCTCAAATTAAATTAAAAAGGCAAACCAACTTCAAATCTAAATATGACATATTTAATATACTGCTCATGTACGTGTCAAACTGAACCACGCTGTCTAAAGTGGGCTTATGAAAGCGGCTTGGTCATACCACAACGTTAAATGTCAACGCAGAAAGTACATTAAAAATGCATTATGTCTGGTCCAAAATGAGGAGGAGTGAAATAACAATCAGCCCAAACTGTGGATGTAAACAAATAATCAGTAAACCAATAATCGTGGCTGCAACGGGAGAGTTATTTATCATCCTAACACAAGGATATCATTTGCAAAAAGATGGGTTGCAGTGTTGTTTACAGATTTACAGAAGCGATTTCAGGGTTTTAAAATTACTTTTTTACAAGTGAACCATTTCACACACTTGGATGTGTATTTTTTTTCCCCATGCTGTAATATAAAGAAGTGAGAAGTACAGTGTTTCAGGGCTCCAAGCTTGATTGTATTGAAGGGAAGGTTTTGTTTGTGACATGGTGAGACAACCCTGACAGCTATATTGGATTGTTGGTTTAGACGATAAATACCAAAATCTACTTAGGTGATAAATATGATTTACAGGTATCAAGAGAATACATTAAGTATGTAAATGCAGTTAAAGGATCATTCTGGTGC
Source organism: Ostorhinchus rueppellii (assembly GCA_030068375.1). Classification (NCBI taxonomy): domain Eukaryota; kingdom Metazoa; phylum Chordata; class Actinopteri; order Kurtiformes; family Apogonidae; genus Ostorhinchus; species Ostorhinchus rueppellii. The sequence continues at coordinate 23,861,629 of JAQQZY010000014.1, forward strand.
CATTCACTTCTCCAACGCTGGCATTTCTGACTGTTTTAATTGCTTTAAATGTTTTATGGATGCATACCACCACATAAAATAAATCAATTGTGCTCTGACGTGTAGGTTTGTCCACTTGCAGTCGGTTATTCACTGCGTAGTAAGCAACTTCCAAGGCTCATTCGGCCATTAAATATCATCCATCACAGAACGTGAGCTCATATTTCACAAAATTTACTTTTCATGTATTTGCCTCGGCTTGCGCCGAAACAGTCAAGGGTCTTAGGTGGAAGCGCCACATTTGGGATGACTGACTGCAATTAATCCATAAAGACACAAACGTCCACTGACAAACAAAACCATCTACTGTTTAATACCTGTTGATCCATTAAACATATCAATCCATGTAAATAATTGGTGTAAAATACAGTTTGTCATCTTTTCATGGTCATCAGATATGACCCATTTAGACATTCAGAGGCTGCATAGTTGCCATGGAAACACTGTCATCTTCTACAATATTGATTCATCAGTAAAACCCATAGAGTTGGATCAATGACAGTGGATGGACACAGTTGTTTTATGTTGAATTAATGATATATTTTACTGAAAAAGTCACTTTATCTTCAGTTTTCTCTCTTTTTTTTTAAAAAAAATTATATTTTATCAAGATTTTCACTTATACTTTTGTGATCCAGAGGTCAAAAGGCAAGAGGTGTCACATACAAAGCACAAAATTAGTCACAAAGAGTACAGGCGCAGGAAGTACATAATCCACCCCCAAACCATCCTCCCGATCCTCATCCCCCACCAACACTCAACCCCCCCCCCCGCTTTATATAACATATGTTAGCAGGGAAAGGTGGGCAATGGAAATGCCACACAGAACGCATTCTGCAGGACAGCCCACCACCCACCTGCCCATAAAACTCACATCTGTGCACATGACACATATAACTGTAAAATAATGGGGAAGGCGGCGATGACAGCGAAACATTTTCTCTGTTTTTGATGCAATAGCCTTTGAATTTTTTCTGACCTTTAATGAACATCTAGATCATAGGTGTCAAACATGCGGCCCGGGAGCCAAATCCGGCTCGCCAAAGGGTTCTATCCGGCCCCTGGGATGAATTTGTGAAATGCAAAACTTACACTGAAGATACGAACAATCGAGGGTGTTAAAATAATTTCAGGTCAATTCAATCTCAAGTGGATCAGACCAGTAAAATACTATCATAATAAGCTATAAATAATGAAAACTGCAATTTTTTCTTTTAGTGTTAAAAAAAAGTAAAATTACGCAAACATTTTTACATTTGCAGACAAGCCTTTTACAAAAAAAAAAAAAGTGAATTACCTGAAATCTCTTAAGTATGTGGAAGTTTAATCATATTCTCCCTGTTATTTAATGTTTCGTGTATTTGTTGATCCACTGTGATCTGGTCATTATAACACGCATGTATAAATGATAAACTGAGGCATGATATTGTTCAAATTGTACTTAATTTACTTAAGAATTTTCAGGTTGTTCAAGTACAATTCGTAGTTGTAAACATTTTCATCACGGAATTTTATGTTTTTTCACTGAAACATGATTATCCTATTATTTATATTATTTCACTGGTCCGGCCCACTTTATACCATATTAGGTTATATGTGGCCCCTGAACTAAAATGAGTTTTACACCCCTGACCACCATGATCAGTGAATTGAATATAAAAAAAAATACCTGATTTTTAATTGAAGAAACGCAAAATAAAGAAGATAATATTACCATAAACGATGATAAATTACTTAAGAACATGTAAATATAGAGAAAAGTTTGTTTCCAAACTACCACAAAAGTAGCTCTGGGTCTTTATAAAGTTAAGAAGCAAGGATAAAACATAGACTTTGTTCTTTCCAAGCCTGTCTGTCCTCTATAGGAACAGATAGTAAAGAATTCTGAATTTATTTTTGGAGGCTTGTGATACATGAGTCTGACACTAAGCTTTGAAGCTTAGAGTGGAAAGTGATAAAGACATTAACCGTGCAAATAAAGCAGCTTTTATCCCTCTCCTCATTAAATATGAAGACCACAGCAAGAGTTATTACTCTTAAAGCACTTTTTCGCACCTTTGTGCTCTCCACCCATCTACTTTATATCCACACTAACATCCTCCATTAACAGTAACTGTTTTATCCCCACTTTGTCTCACTCAGCTGTTTGTGACTTACAAGTGGGTATTTGTGCTCAGCTTCCAGTGGCTTTTACGTGGACAGTGTGTATTGTAATGGTGTGGGTATGTTCCCCATTTCTGGCATGTAAACACCCACCAAAGCCGACCCAAAGAAATGGAGAACAATGTGTCTATTGTCCAAGATGGCACAGGCATTTAAGATAGGATCTTCCCACTTCCATGCTCTCAGTATTAACAATGACAGGCCGTCCAGAATGGTGGATGTCAGGAGATTTTTCATCCCAGAAACTGTACTTGTCAGTGGAGCGTGGAAAAGACACAGTCAGCTATGTTAGAGTTTTAGCAATCGGGGCTCACTTTCCAAACAACATGGATAAATGGGACGCGGGGTTGTAAAAAGAAATCAGTTTATATCCGTTAGCTAATCGTTAGATTCTTTCATCCAGTGGTCACAATTAGCTTTGTACTCTGCTCTATCCTTCTGATTGCCAAAGAGGAAGTGAAGCTCAAGCCGACAGAAGATTCAGAATCTGCCAAGATTTCTGTTTAGACTTTTATTTATGCCTTGTGGCTGCACATAGCCTACTTTTCAGCCCCTTTTTGTGATAAATGTGCGTGAATTCGGCGCATTAATTCACAGACATGCAGGACTATGCGTCGTATGGTCATTTCCTTTGCTTTTCATCAGCTTCCTCCATCAGACAAAGACCTGAAGACGAATTACCAGCTCTTATTTGCCCTGATGAATTGCATCTCTAGCAGGATATGGGAACAACAGCCCAACCGTCGTTATTCACAATGAAAAATGTGCCTCTATTATATAGTCACTTTCATAAATAAATCTCTGCCTGAACCTTACTCAAACATCTCACATCATTGATTCCTGTTGTTCTTAATTATCAAAAAAGCCTTTTATCGCGAACAGGGACAAATGCTGTTATTAGCACTTAGCAATAGCTAAAAGTAAATAGATTGAGTAATGCAGCATACAAAGACTTGTGGTTAATAATGCCCTATTGTACCCACACTCTCCTCTTGGCCTCAAAGTCATGCTCTCCAAATACATGTCAGGACTCTGCTTTTAGCCTCTGTTTTTTTTTTTGTTTGTTTGTTTGGGTTTGTTTTTTTTTGGGAGTTTCCTTTGGTTTCGGCTCCGTCTAAAATCCGCTCACAAACACATGTTACAGCAAGTCAGCTCTGTCCATAACAGCTTTGTGTTCCAGTGTTTTCTGATGAGCTGCTTTGTAAAGTGCAAAGTTCTCTAATCCCATTGGGGGAGAAGTCACAGCTCAGTCGTAGAGCACTCTCTTCATGGCTGTTTAATCTCCTCCTGACAACGCGCATTTATATCATAATGTATTTAATATGGTTTCTGTTTTTAATATGCAAGTGTCAAGTAGATTTGAATCATTTTTGCATGTAAAATACTTGCTGGTTTTAACCTCAAATATCACTTTTTTTTTAATCTTAGTAGTCATTACTTTTTCTTTTCAGTAAATATTTAATGTGATGCCGTCAGATATTAAACCCAAACTTGCTCCCCTGGTGTTAAATTTCAGACTGAATTCAGATGAACAAATTTCCTGTCAGTGTTGTGGATTTGTCGCTCATAGATACGCCTCCTGTGTTTTGCCCCTTTTCTTTCATTTCCGATGAATCCTTTTCAAGTAAATGAAGCCGAATTCTTCTTTTGTTGAATTCGGTGTAAACATGTTCTAAACAATTCATTCATTTAATGGTGTTAGCTCTATGATTTCCAAAGGTGTGTGTATTTTGTTCCATATTCAAGTCTTTCCTGTCCACATATTTCACCTCCCACATGGGGCTGAGCTTTACGTGTGTCTGTTGTACTGTATTGCTACATTGTGCGGATACACTGGAGACTCACCTATAAAACACCATGCCTAGAGGAATCTATCATAGCTCCATTAACACTTCTGCTTCATCCTGCTCTCCTCGCCTTCCTCCCCTCATTAATCAACAGACCAGCCCTCAGGGCTCTACTCTGCAGCTAAACTCTCATTCAGTTTGTGTGTGTGTGTGTGCGTACAGTATGTCGGCATTGTGTGTAGGTTTATTAGCATATGTGCATGTTTGTGTGCATGTATGTGAGTACATGTAGTGTCCAGAGCAATTTCCCTCCTTAGTAATTGTGCACAGTTAAATATAATTAACCTTCACCGACACATGCTCTTCATTGTACAGTTTTGTGAAAATATTCATACATCTCCCCCTGAACTGTTGGCAAATTTGATTTATTCATTCATGAAATTGTATCAAATTCCATCTTAGGAGCTGAGTTGTCATAGGTGGCAGTCACATGTGTGTTCCTTATCAAAAAAAAAGGATCAGATGAAGCTATTCTTGTGTAAGAGTCTTACCTACCTTTTATATTTGAATCACCATCTACTGTATAATGAGTTCTCCTGCTGTTACCTTTCATCAGCCTGCTTGCCAAGCACATTCGGTACAGTGCGCAGCCAAAGATAGCCTCAGCTGTGCGTGTGTGTGTGTATCTTTGTGTGTTATGGGGCTTGTCTTTGTGTCTGAGTTCTTAATTTACTCGACGTGATGCATAGGTAAACATTATTATGGTCTTGTTAAAAAAATATATTTAATTATTACACCTGATCTGCTTTAAATGCAAGCAGATAGCCTTGTGGAATAATAGAAATTTGCTCAAGCTGTCGACTAAACAAGGTTTTTGTTATGCAACCTCGTCTGCTTGGTGCTTCATTATTAATGTGTTAAAATAAACCCTTGACCTTGCATTCTAGTGTAAGTTTGGGGAAAAAAAGCCGCCAGTTCATGTCACCTGTCTGTGCTAGAGCTCTCTTTGTTTCTGTTTGTTTGGGGACGAATTTGTACACTCCACTCTCCTTCCTTCTCTCTTTCTTTCCCAGGGGAGTTCTTTTAATAGTAAGGAGGTGACAGTTTACTTCTCTCTGAGTACCCGGGGTGGCAGTTTGGTACCTGCCCAGCTCCGTACACCGTGGCTTGAACCGCTACAGCTGACTCTTTCACGTTGCATGCCGACTTTTTTTTTTTTTTTAATGTGCAGTCCCTTTTAATGAGCTGAAATGACCTCAAGTGTAGGCCAACCCAATCTGATCCCCTTTCTATTACACAGCTTTTAATATTTCCCCAAGAATTATTGTTCAGGGAATGAATTTTGGATAAGGTCTGCCAAGAGAAATGGAGCACACAATGGTAGCCTTGGCACTGGCACTTTGAGTGGATCATTTAAAGGTCATAATGGAGGAAATAATGGCACTTAGCAGTCATGAAACACTGAAAACATAAGGTTATTGGACATTTTTGAAGTGAAATACATAATAGTGGAAAAGGAATTAATATGGGAAACTTTAGACCTAGAAGGAATTTTGAAGTTCAGAACAGACATTGGGGTCAAGATTAACTAGTGTTAGCCCTCGTTCCCACTCACACACACACAAACACACAGCGCACCCTCACCCACACTTCCCTCCCTGTCGCTTCTCTGTTATGTTCCCAGTTGTTCACTCTCATTTCAGAGAAATGTCTGTTGGGCAAAGTGATAATTGCATTCCTCAATGATTTCATGCTGAGACACACAGTGACACTGAATCACAGCCCACTTATTCCAACGGAGTGTGTTCTTTGGGAGGAAATGAGACAAAAACAATATGACAAACTCTATCGGACCTTATTCTGTGACATAAAAGTACACTGCCAAATGCTCCTCTTTTGCACACAGTTGTATTTATTCTCTTGTGTAGCCTTTGATTTGCAGACCAAATGTAGCTGAGTTAAGTTGGTTCCAGCAAGCACAAATCTCTACTTTCTGGTTGTGAGGAAAGAGTTGTTGCAGACACAGAGCCCTCTGCTTTCCCAGCTAACCGTATCAGAGAAGCAGCCCAAACATCAGTGAGCGAGTACCTCTTTAGAATTAATCCTCAGGGGGAATGACTGCACCAGTGCATGAGGATTACTGCTTTTAGGGCTTCTGATGAAATTCAAATAACAAACGCTTGCACAAAGTGTCCTGGAAAACACTTTGTTTCATAATATCCTGCTAAACATGCAAATATTTGCTGGAACTCAGCATAGTGGTCTGTGCCTCATTCAATTTCACAGTCCTTATTGATATGATAATCAAGTGGTCAGCTAATGGTAATCAAGCTGGACAATTGGTGGAGTTGCATCATGGTTGTGGGCTGGGGTATGAAGAACTCCTTTTATCCTCCTACTTTATATTCTCTTCTCACTCAGGCTAGCCGGTCACTTCTGAGGTACCATATTTGGTTTCCATGTAACAGTCCTCACCTGTTGGCCTAGATGCTAATTCTGTTTGTCTGCAAGCCAGTGGCGATGCAACCACCAACATGCAAAAGAGAAAAATATCACATATATTACAGCTAGACCTAAAGGATATTTTGTGCATTCGGCCCATATTCTCCTTCATTTATGGATTTAGTTCAGTTTAACATTCAGTCTTGCTAGAGGATACAACCCAGTCCTGACTTATGAAGAAAATAATACTGCTTTGTATTGTTGCTCTCGGTCTATGGTGGTCTCAAGACGCTTGTCGGCAAGGGTATGCCGCTATAGTCTAATCCTTCTTTGTCTGTGTGTTATTGTCTGTGAATGCGTCACTCATGTACATGGATTAAATGGAAATTACAGTATGTGTGTGTGTGTGCGTGTGTGTGCAGAGGATTGCTGACCAAAGTGCTAATGCATAAAGAGGTTTGGACGTGGGGTGATTTAAAGAGCAGGGAATTGAAATTATAGCGACTTAAAGCAAGTTTTTCCACATGCAAGCTCATATGTAGGAACCAACAGTATTGACAGCGAGTAACTGCCCGACACAGTGTCACAATGGGATAACCACAGCAACATTATAAATCTGCATGCATGGATCATAGGATTATGATGGTGGTATTATCCTATCTTTCACTTCTCTCCAGTAAAAACAAAAGCATCTCTGTTCTAACCTTTATCAGTTGTGGCTTTAACTCTGGCCAGTTTTCTAGGATGGATGCCAGTGAAGTGTAAGCTGACATGAGCAATATATGCCACCGTGTTTACACCATAACCCCTCCCTCTATTCCTCTTCACTCCCTCACACCTGAGAGAGAAACTTCAATATTGACCTACATCTCCTTCAGAATAATTTGGCTGCTATTTTTATGCCATGCTTTAAAAAAAAAAAAAAAAAAAAAAAGCTCTGCTAGCTGTGATGGCTGGATCTGCACAGTATGTGACATTTTAACTAATGTTTTCCTGCTTACGGCTGCGAGCCCAGCTTGGGTCAAACATTGCTTTTGTCTCCACTGTTTTCACAAGGAACAACAGTAAAGCGCTTTTCATGGGCTTGTGTTATTTGCATGAAAATTGCACATTTTGTTGGGTTGCAAACAAAAAAACACCTCTCGCTTTTAGCTTTGTCTAGATTAACAAACAGATACGAGGTAATGAAAGACGAAAGTTTTTATGCTAAACGTAGTCTGTATGCTGAATCCGACATCATGATCTATCCTCACTGCTCTGACCACAAGTCCTATTTAAAAGCACAATTTATCATGAATCCTAATGGAGGGCTGCAGCCAGTTGCCTTTATAGCTCTGGCCTACTCCGACACTCTACTTTTTCAAAATGCACTTTCAGTAGCTCATCATCAGTTTCACTTCTCCAAACTTTTCTCCCAGCCCTCTTTTTGGTCTCCAGTTATTTGCTTTTTCCTCTTAGTCTCCTGTTCTCTCAGTTTCTTGATTATTCTCTACAATTTCTGCCTGTTAAATGCTCATTTTCATACCACCTGCCCTTGCAATATTGGTCACATTTAGTAGACAGACTTCTTGGTTTTGGCCACAATCCAGCTGGAACCTGTTGTCCAACATATTTCATGCCACATTGTGACTGGGATCGAGTTTTCAGCTATGAATACTTTGTAGGTAATGCCAGACAGCCACTGCCAAAGCCTTAACAAATGAAATAAGGGTTACTAATACTATGATATTACATTTCGGGACTAGTTTGGGTCATGAATGTTTGATGAGAATGTCCAATCATGCATAGACACAAGCATTGCAGAAAGTGATGAGCAGTGGGAGGGGGAGAGGAGGCTAACAACAGACAGTCAGAGGGAGAGACAGAGACGAATCAGACTGAGAGAAAGTGGGGAGGAAGGGTAGGGTGGGGGGTGTGTGTGTTTGGAATGGAGTGGGGGGCAGTGATTACTTGCTGCTGAGGTAGCACCGCATTACACATGAGGATTTGGAATGGCCCAGATAAAGTAATCTATGATTAACTGGGGCGCGGCTGGCTTGCCACCCTGCCAACAGCTGTAGTCGGGGGCGAATTACAAAATTACGGGATGTCCAAACATTTTAGATGCGCAGGGTGTGTGAGTAACGTATGAAGTCAAAGGTGAACGCCAGCAGCTGGGGAGGAGAGTGACAGAGGGAGCAAATGTACAATTAAGACAAACTTTTGTATATGTCACATTTGACAGGGAATTGTTGAAATGGTGGAACAGCCCTGGGAGGATTGAGGAGGGGAACTGGAGGCTGGGGTCGCGTTCGGCGGAGTGATCGCTGCAATGATTGCTGTAACAACTGTCCGATGGGATAACAAATCAAATTATAAAGATGGACACCACGGCGCAGACCCCGCCGCCGTCTGAAATTGATTGCCAGCACCAGGAGCAGATATTGCCGGGCCTGGTCTGTCATAGTCCATCAGGCCTCATTATCACCAGGGGAACACTAAACCGTATGCAGAGCAAGACTTCATCCACACTACGGCAAAGGGGAAAAGGAAAAAGAAAAAACAAACACTGGCAGAAACCTTCAAGCAGATGCTGTGGAAGCTCTGGTGATTATACAGTTAAGCATTTTCTCGTCAACACGCTAAACACCAGATTAATCCGTGCCGTTTCCATCGTGTCTGAGTGTTTTAGGGCTACCTTGATTGAAGTGCTCTCATGTCATGTGTTTTCAGTAAAGTGCAGCAGCAATCATCTTTAAACTGTCATTTTCAGAACACATGAATCATCCAGGGGTTACAAATCCTTCCCACATTTGTCCTTTTTTTCTTCAAATATCTGAGAAATAATAAATGCATCTGTGCCTCCGAGGTGTTGCGATTGCGTTACTAGTGCTCCTGAGAGTCTACCAGACTGCTATTTTTATTCTGCGGTCTGATTAGTCATTTACGTGAAGCGAGATGTCATTGGAAATCATTTTCATGTCTTTAGACAGTTCCTCAGTTCATCCAAACGATGAGAGCGTTGCGTTTGGGGTGAATGGGGCTTGCATTTATTGAAGAGCTAGACAGTTTCTCAATAATGTCACAAGTTTGATAACACTATGTGAAGAGTATGTCGTTTTGTGTGGGATCCACTTACAAAATGGGACTTTGTTTTCAAAGGCTGCTCGTAACTGAACTCTACGGTGTGTCTGACTTCAGAAGATTTTTACTAGACCTCAGACATGTTTTACGCACTCTGCCATGTGATGGGAGCTTGCCATACTGGCTGTCAAGTACCAAAGTATTCCTTTCGGTGTGCGTGTTTGTGCTGAAAATATCAGTATAAACTACCGTGAAACAGTATAATTAGAAATTCCATCGTTTTTGCTTGTTTACATAGATCCGTTCTGTGCTTTTGAGTGCCTGTCTGTAATCATACTTAAGCTCTAATCCTACCTTCAGTTGCCTTATTTTGACTGGAGTAGCTGAGCTGATGTCAATGAACTTGCAGCACCTTGCCAAGTACCTCCTGAAGTGTTTTGCCACAGACCTCCCTAAAAGTGACAGGATTACCCTTGGAATGTTCTCTCCAGCCCGTTGACTTTGCTACTCCACACTGTGTGACTGTATGTGGTGATGAACTCATTGTTTTTTCTTTTTTTTTTTTTTACACTGTAGTTGTGTAGAGATGCACTTCACATCCCACTCACATATACAGTATATAACACAGTGCTTTACAAAGATGTTCTGACTTTCAAAAGTAATCATGAACAGGTCCAAAACACATCCTTAATTCTTTGTTAATAGCCTTCTCAGCCACATCATGACTTAATAAAAAACGGCGTATTTTAAGTTTTGGCCATTTTCCTATTCAGTTCACACATTTACTCAAGGTTATCCGAATTCAGCGGGTAACGTTGCTCCTATTTCACTGGAATGTAAATTTCGGTTTTGGCTGGTCCACTTCACAGATACTTCAGTGCCGGTTCGCTAAATGTTGAGAGTCATCACAATCAAACATCTTGGACCATTTGAAGCGTGTTCTCATCAACAGTTTGTCTGAAATGATATTCATTGTTTCCATCATCCTCCAAGACTCTCTCAGTTTCCATAACTGATGCCATCACCACTGTTCTCCATAAATAGAAACTTACATGAATTATAAATTCAGTCGGTTTTTTTCCTTCATACACACTTTGCATGACAACTGAAGATATGAAGATATCAAACTGTGTTTAACCTGAAATAAAATCTGATCCCCATCTAACAGTCCTTGACCTTTATTAATGCAGAGAAGGGTGATTTGTATTACGATATTTTACAATTACCAAAGTACAGACATAAAAATATAGAGAAGTAAATGGACATTTGTTCACCTCATATTTTGGTTTTAGGTCTGTTTTCTTATTTATGAATAGGACACACATACATACCCATACACCTTCCACACACAGTATGCACACACTCGTTGAAAAAATAATTTTCTTTAATAAATCATTCTAAGATTGTGTTAATGAAGTATTAAATTTTAATGACCCAATCTCATTTGGATTCTAGCGGCCCATGGGTTCATCACACCTCCAAGAATATAAATGAATACACAATAAAACCTCTACTTTAAATCTACATGTAAGACTTCTCATTTTTATGATCCTTATGACCTCCAAATTTTGGCTGTTCATATAAAGTTCTGTTTTGACCATGGCACCACATGAATAATTCCATCTTTAAGGGACTTAAACATTGAGCCAACACTGGACCCTGAGTCTAAGAAGTCAGGAGATGGTGGTAATTTTATGTGTTTCTGTACTGAATAAGACCTGTGTGCCTTATCTTGCTATTTTTTTAATGATAAGACTTCTACCCATTTGGCTGTCTTTGAGATGGTAACCTTCCAATTACACCAACAGAAGAGCAATGGGCTTCAGAGTTCATATTCGTTCTGTAATGGGATCCCTGCTGAGAAGCTGCTTACATAAAGTGGAGAAAGCACCTAGTGATTGGTCCTGGGGCGTACTGTGATCAGCAGTCGAATGGATGTCTTTAGTGTGTTTTCAGACAGCTGTGAGTCACTCTGTTTGAGCTTGTGCCAACAAACCTTTACTTTTGGAGTGTTTGTACTGGAGGGTGCTGCTCTTGTGGATTTTACCAGTACGCCACCAGTACTACCATCACTATCAGACCCATTCTTTCCACTGCTTCGGTAGATTTCTGACTGCCTTATTATTTATATTTATACAAGTAGAGATGGGAATCAAGAACCGGTTCTTTTTGAGAACTGGTTCCCAGTAGCTCGATTCCTTGGATTCGTTTGCCTGCCCGCTTAACGATTCTGCTTGTCGATTCCGCCTTCGTTGTGATGACATCACACGTATGCTGCATTGTTTTGGTCAGAACGTAGCCAACATGGCGTTGGAACAGAACCAGTGTAAACAGATGACACCAGGTCCACTTGGAACACTGTCAAAGCTTCCATTTCTTCTAAAGTGTGGAATCCCTCCGATATGCACACACATTTGTCTATGCAGTATGTGATTAATACGTTAGATTCGCCATTTAGCACTTAGCGGCTTACCTAGCGGCAGGGCGCCATCTGGGGCCCATTCCAGTTCTAGTTCGGGCAACCAATGTCTTATTCCCTCAAATACAAGTTTCCGAAGGCAGAGAAGAGGAAATGAGGTGCACAACAATGGGAGAAGGGCCGGGTCGCACCGGCTCACATCGTAGAAATTCAGCAATAGAGGAATTAGTAAAAGGTCTTTAGTTTCACTTTCACTGTACGGGGGGGGGGGCG
>JAQQZY010000014.1:23873914-23894902 GCA_030068375.1 Ostorhinchus rueppellii
GTACATACTGTATGTTATATTTTTCTGTAGTGATGGAAATATAGAAGACCAGTAATGCAAACATACCTGTTTTCACTCTTTTATTCCCTCACCCAATGAGATTCGATAAGGAATCTGAATCGTTAAATTCTTATCGATTCCCATCCCTATATACAAGGCCTTAAAATCACTCTAAACAACATAATCTTAAAACAGGGGTGTCAAACTCATTTTAGTTCAGTTCCACATACAGCCTTATATGGTATAAAGTGGGCTGGACCAGTGAAGTAGTATAAATAATACAATGAGAACTTTTGAGTGAAAAAATGTAAATTCTGTAATGAGAATGTTTACATCTACGAACTGTACTCAAACATGACATAAAAAAAAATATAAATGTGAAAATTCTTAAGTAAAATAAGTTCAGTGTTAATAATATTACACCTTAGTTTATCATTTATACATGTGAATCACAACTCAGATCACAGTGGATCTACAAATGCACAAAACATTAAATGACAGGAAGAACATTATTACAATTCCACATACTTTTCTTCAGAGATTTCTGGTTATTCACATTATTTTTTTTTTTTTTTTTATAAAAGGCCAGTCTGTAAATGTAACCATTTTTGAGTAATTTTACTTTTTTATTTTTTTACACTAAAACAAAGAGAAAATGAGCAGTTTTCATTATTTATAGGTTATTATGACTGTATTTTACCAGTCTGACCCACATTAGATTGAATTGACCTAAAGTGAATTTTAAAATCCTTGATTGTTTATAGCTTCAGTGAAATTTTTGCATTTTCAGATTCATTCCAAGGGCCAGATTGAACCCCTTGGTAGGCCAGATTTGGCCGCCAGTCCGCAAGTTTGACACCCGTGTCCTAAAACATAAAATACAAGATGTAAAAAAAAAAAAAAAAAAAATTAGCACAGCACACTTTCTCAGAGGATTTGACATTAAGATACAAAAAAAAACAACAAAAAAACTAACATTTTGTTGTAATGCTCTTAGGTTTGGTTACAATATGCATTCACCATGGCACTGTTTTGATAAACTCAAACATATTTATTTTTATCATTTAGGGGATGTAGCACCCTATAATGTAATAATTTACTTAAAATGTAATAACGCCTGAAAATGTATTAAAATTTGCACTTAACTCGATTGAAAATAATGAAATCCAATAATGTAATAAATTCACCAATAATGTAATACCTTATTACATTATTGGGGATTTATAACATTTTCAGGTGGGTCTTTGTTTTTTTGTTTTGTTTTTTTAAACTAATAATCTCAAACTTGACAGATAATGTAATATATATGTTCATTTTCAGTCCAAAGTTCTACATTTTGTGTTTTGAGAATCTAACATTGTTAAATACACTGTATTTGAAAAAACAGAATGACTACTGGGTTAAAGTGCAGATATTATATCAGTCAGGATATTTTATTACATTATTGGTGAAGTTATTACTTTATTGGGTATTACATTACATTTTTGATCGAGTTAAATTCAAATTGTATTACATTTTTAGTAAATTATTACATTATAGGTTGCTACAGGGGACTTTTTTGGCCAGGGTGTGTATATTAAATGACACTAGTAATGAATTACAATAAAATAAAATGAATAAAGTTAAAATAAAATACCTTTATTGGCATTATATGCATGTACAGTGAAAATTAAGATACAACTATTTTGTGGTGCATAGGCCAAAACAGTTTAAAAGAAAAGTGTAAATGTATCTTTACACAGTGTAAAAACAAGCATGTCAACCAACCAAAAATAGAGATATATATATTTTACTTTGACTCTGGCTGAACACTGAGGATATATGTTAAATACATATATCCTTATTTGAGGAATTAGAAGTGTTGAGTAAATTAGTTTAAACAAGGTGTGCATAAGTAAGAATTCTTTTTTTTTTTAATTATCATTTTGAGTATTTTTCTAATTAATTAGTGTTTTTCAAAGGCCAAGATGATGGTGGTCCAGGAGAAGGTGGTCTGGAACCCAAAGATATTCAGATTACTGTTACAGAAAAGAAACAAAAACAAAACAATATTCAAATTGTAGGGATGTGAATGAGAAAATGTACTATTTTTGCCCTACTGAAACTGATAAATGGAACGTAAAAGCACTTGATTAATTGAATAGTCACCAATGTTCCTGCAACAGGTAAAACCCCGATGCATTACTTTCTCTGGACAAATTTGCCATTTAGCATCTTTGTGGAGCTGACCACAGATTTATAAGGTTAGCACAAGTGAATACAATTTAGTCAGCGGTAATTCAAGTAATCAGCATTCAGAACAAACACAAGAAACACAGGGGAGATTTTGTTTTCACCAGACCTGCCCTTTTCATCACTACTTGATTTTTCTTCTATAGTTGCTAAGGTGCCTTGGGGTGCCAAGAAGCATATTCTCCATTGTTCTGGCATTAAATGAGTCACACCAAACCCAGCAGAGAGTCTCATTCACATCTGTGTAATTACAATCAGTGTAAGAGTGTCTCTGAATAAGACCCACCAGCAGCCTGAGAATAGGACTGCCTTGACAAAGCACTGACAACTGCGAAACAGGCAAAATTAAGCCCTCTCCATTCATACCCCCTAGTTCTTATTATGCACTAGCTATCTCACTGCGCTTGCTTTTGTGCTGGTATAATTACTTAATCTGAGCACTACTAGGGTGAATTACTTTGTGTGTGGCACGCAGGCAGCATTGCTTTGACTCAAACTCCCTGAGGGAATTGAGGCTAGCTTTAATTTTACTGTTTTATAGGAGCAAATGTGGTAATAGCCATTGTCAAAAGGCAGTCGCATCATTGTAGATATTTATGTCAAAGATGCTGTTTTTTTTTTTTTTTTTCCCCATTTTTATCGAAATTGTTGTGGAAGTAAAATACAATATGTCCAATTTGAAATAAGAGTATACTGCCCCTTTGTTTCCGTTCTTCTTTAACACATTTTTAAGGATGGTGTAGAGAATGATCCATAGTGCATTAGAGAGTGTCTGCTGTGCTATTTTGTGTTGTTTGCTGTTTATAATGGTCCTGGGTAACACTTAACTACAATGGAAGCCCATCACTGCAGACCGATAAGGACCTAGGGATCCACTCTAGTCAATTACTGCAAAGTGCCAAGTTCAACTCAGTGGGCCTTTTATGAAGTACACCAGCTGAGTAAACAAATTAATCGTACATCCATGGTTCCCCAACACAACCACGCAGCCCAGGGCAATCATACATCAGGCAGACTGATAGTGGCTGTCTCCACCAGGAAATAGAAGGGTCCTACTACTATTAAAGATAGACAACCACATAGGACTCATAAACTATTGGCCATCGGACTGATTCTGTCTCTCATTTGGTCTGCTCCGTGTTGGGGTTTTTTTAATATTGTGACATAAAAACATTGGTTATTTTGATGAATTCTGGCTTTTTCATGCATCTCACTGGGGAAATGTTTAATTGAAGGAACAAGCCCAGATTTTTTTTTTTTTTTTTTTTTTACTAATTCTCCAATAGACCTGACATACTTTCATATGTCGACATGCATTACATCTTTTCTGTGACAAAAATGCCGCACTTGGGTGAAAAAAATAGTGCAGGGAGAAGTATTCCAGGGCTTTTAGTGGTTTTCTGTTAACATGAGCTTGCATGTTCATTCTAATGGTTTCACCTTGAAGTCTGTTTTATACAACACCCAGTGTTTGTGTTATCTCAAACTGGTAGATGAGTTTAATTGTGGTTTAGTAATCAATGCAATGTGCAGCTCTCTGATGCATCACAGTATAAGTGTGTCTGCGTGTGTGTGGGAAGAAATAACAAGATTATCTGCACGTGCTTTACAGCATGTAATAAATGAATGTGTGTTACTAGCTTAAAACTAAGTAATAGTTGTTAAGCTTGGGGTTAATCCAAAATTCTTAGAAGTAAAAGTCCTTTGGTGAACTTGAAAGGATGAAATCTTTGCTCCAGTTTCATCCATAAACAATGCATTTGTGCATTTACATAATGCAGTTTAAATGCAATTTAAGAGGCTGAATGTTTTATCTGTCCTCTTGCAGATAAATAAGTAATGTATTGAATAAGAAAAGGGAAAATGAATAAATAAATGAATCACTGGATTGAAAATTAATCCATTTGGAAAAAAAATAATTAATAATTTAAAAATGGCAAGTAAATGTGATGACTGTTTATACTAACCTGTTTTCTCATCTTTCTTTTTTTTTTATTTTTTTCCAACTGACCTATATCCTTGTGTATTTTTTCCCTTTAGCAGTACAGTGTGCTGTTGAGTGGGCATGGCTTTAAGATTTAAGATGACTCATCCTTTCAGTGCGAGTGAAACTGGGGTTTTACTTTCACAGATCAAATTCAGCCAATAATAAGAGCTCCTTCAGTATAGCAAAATCATTCACGAGAGATAGCCGTTTGCTTAATTCGGACTCAATTCAATGCGCTGATGTGTGTGACACTTCTGCTGTACTTTGCATGTCAGGATTGTGTGTGCCCAGTGTGAAACATAGCTACATGGATCATCTTTACACCATCAAATCCTCAGGCGCTGTCAGCATTTGAATGTAGGACAGTGAAGACTTAACACGAAACTGTTTTGGTACCAGCGTTTTATTACCACATGTACATAACAGCTCAAGGTAGTGACAGAAAGTACAAATCTAATTTTAGATACTGTAGATCTATCAGTCCATAAAATGCAGGAAGCAGTACATGTTAGTCTTCTTCAGTGTTACTGTACGCTTTGTATTGACCTGCGTGATCGATAAAACTATCACATGTTCATGCATGTGTTGGAAAAGATAAGAACCCTTTTTTCCTGGAAATCTATATTTTTAATGGCTTTCTTTTCAGCGTTTCCACTTCGATAGAGTTAGAGAACCAAAAATACACATTATCTGTATGAGCTGTAAGATATCAGCGTCACCAAAGCCTCCAAATGCATCCTTATGTAAATGCATTAATAATGACATTTAATACAAGGAATAGGACACAAGGAATAGGAAATGGTATTTAACTCACAACACCACTTCCAAAGGAGTTGGGATGTCTAAAATGTAAATTAATGTATAACAGAATTACCATAGAACACATATTTATTCATATTTTATTCATTATAGATCATAACATATCAAATGTTTAGCAGAAAAAAAGTATAAACTGAAGGAAAAAAAAAGAATTTTTTTATGTGATGGCAGCAAGTCATCTCTAAAATACTGAGTCAGGGCCACATTTATCACTGTGTAACATATTTTTTTAATCAACACTTCATAAACATCAGGGAACATGAGGACACGAGGTCCTGTCTGATATGGGATTCTAGCTGCTCCACAGCCCTGGGCATTCTTTTTTATGCACCAAATGTTCTCAGGTGGAAGGTCTGGACAGCAGGCAGACCAGTTCAACGCCCGTACTCTTCTGCTGTGAAGCCTATGCAGGATGTAGTTTGGAAATGTCTTGTTGAAATATGTGAGGCCTTCCCTGCAAAAGATGTGGTCTGGATGAGAGCATATGTAGCCCTAAAACTTGTATATATGTTTCAGCTTTGTTGGGGTCTTTCCAAATGTACAAGCTGCCCATTCCATAGGCACTAATGCAACCCCATACCATCACAGATGCAGAACTGTTTTATTCAGAATGATTTTCCACTCAGTTTTTAAACATTTTTGGTCCAGAGAAGTCTATAGTGTTTCTAGATCATGTTCACATATAACATGATAGACCTTTAACCTTAAAGGAGTGATACTTTGCTTTTTTTAAAAAATGGAATTATGCATTTTAAATCTCCACAGGTCCATCTTCAACCCTATTTCTAAGTAATGACACCAGAAAGGTTATTTGGAGTGCTGGCTCTTTAAATGCACAAGCCATGTCATGCCCCACCCCCTGATCTGTTATCGGTTAACCTAATTAAATGAAAAATGTTCCCCCTACTGTTTCTTTTTAAGTGTCACTTATTTTTCCAGCCTTTTGTCACCTTTCGTTACGTTTTTTCAGTTGAAACATTTAACCCTCGTATTGTGTTTGCTAATTCACCAACAGAATCCACCACATTTTAACAGGAAGAACCCTAGAGTAGACCCCGACTCTGGGAGATGGACGTTTGACATGATGAGTTGGGGTTAAAATGGGGGGGGGGGCACATGGATGCACAGCCAACTGACCTGTAACTGTTAAAAACTACAACTGCTGTTACTAGTGTGTGTGTGTGTGCATCTGTGTTTGTGTTTTGTGGGGCACAGTGAGCCATATTTGATCCACAGACCAACCCACAGCTTTTAAGTGATACATCCAACAGCCAGTATTCTCTACCAGGTCATATTTGACCCATAACACCACAAATCTCACTTTTTTTTTTTTTTTTGAGACCTTTAGAATTTACTAAAATGGTGAAAATTAATTTTGTTGCATTAAAATAGTTGTGTCTGAGGATTAGATTAAGCCTCATTCCAGTAAATGGTACTTTCTACATACCTAAACTTCTCTGCCAGGTCAATTTGACCTGTAACATAACAGGAGGGTTAATATGTTTTTCATGTTCTGTTCTGAATAAAATATAGGTGTCCCAAAGTTTTTGGAATTGAGATTTTTTTAAGGCAACAATTCTGATAAATCCTCATTATCATCTGTATGTCATTATTTACAGCTGATAACTGAATATGGATAAACTGCACTGTTACTTTGATGCGAAGGCATTTAGCTGAGGTGGATTTAAGTTGTTACCAGGCAGCTTTAATTTGAGGATGTAGCTTCGCTGGCATTGATTTCTTTCTGCTCTGGTATACAGCAGCACTTTTCTGTTCCGATGTCCGATGCCAGCTCGAGTACTCCTGGTCTGAGCTCAACATCTCTGGACAATCAGTTTGTGTTTTGCTGTAGTCTGTATCTCCAGTTACCATAATCTATTTCTTTGGTCCAATGGAGTAGTGTTTCTGTAACTGGGCTGCAATCGTTCTCTGTTGTCAGATCTTCCGGAGGTGTTGGCTGGTTTTCAAGAAGGCCTCTAGTAAAGGACCCCGGCGGTTAGAGAAGTACCCAGACGAGAAGGCAGCGTACTTCAGGAGCTTCCATAAGGTAAATTATCTCTTGACCCTTCTGAATATGTGAAGTTCTCCTGCTCTTTTGAGAGTTGAAAGGTGGAGCTGTAATGGGATGTCTAAATACTGTGTAATACGTAGTGTATGTGCATGTCTATGGAAGTTATTTTTATCGATAAAATGCCTGGTTTTATGTTCGAAATGGTAAGTATTCACTGTCTTTTTTTAGTTTTTATGAAAATGTACACATTGCAGGGTTCTCCCCAGAACCCCCCCCCAAAAAAAAACAGAAACAAAAAATTTTTTTTTAAAAATGCAGAGCTCATTCTCTGATCATCAGGCTTCTGATAACCCTTGCGTTTTTGTCATGGTTCGTGTCGTCTGGATGTAAACAGGAAGTGAGTTTGCATGCGGTCAGATCCCGACCAATAAGAGTGCCTGATTTAATGCAATACATCATATCCAACCAATGGGAAGAAAGTCTTGCGCTAAAAGCTCGCGATAGATGCAACTCCGCGAGATTTCGAAGGAAACCCATCATGGCGCTGGAAAATAGAGCGCGTGCCTGCAAACCCAATGAATTTCGGTAGATTTCAGCAAAATTATCAGAGGGAAAATAGAAAAAAAAAGCCCTATATTTGAAAATTAGTATAGCGGCACTGAGCTAGCAGTATACTGGCAGAGCACTGTTGTTTCATCGTCTGGGGAGAACCATGCATTGCATTTAATCAGATATGGATTATCACGGTCTCTAGAGAATCATGATTTTAAAAGTTTGTCTGTCCACACTCTTTATTACTTAAATAAAATTAAAATGGAGGTGTTTCTCTTTAGGGTGTAGTACATTTTAGCCTTCATTTGCCAGACAACAGCCATGGATTTAATTTAGCTATTTAGCCAATAAGAGGAATTAATTAACTTATGTTATAAAACCTAATCTGATCCCTCACTAAACATTGCATTTAGGCTTGAGCTTGGTTTTTTTTTTTTTTCAGCTTACCAGAAATGTGTCATTAATAGAATGAGTGGTATCATTGAACCCAAGATTGATTTATTTAACTATAATTTAAAATACAATCCTCCTTTCAGTTCTTAAATGACATTCTATTACTCGAGAGAAAAAAACCAAAACAAAACAAAAAAAACAAAACCTCCAGCCACTTTTGATAAATGACGTTAGATTACTTTACTGGAGTTGGGTGCTTTTTACATCCTGTTCAAAGAAATACTGTTAAATGGAAATAAATGCGGTCACATGAGCACTAAGCTGTAGAGTAATATACAATCCAATAAGTGGCCTGTTTTTGTCTTCATATAAGATGTTCTGCCTGTTGGCCGCAGATGATGGAGTTAAGAGTCCATTAAGACACATTTTGTAACTTTATCTCGTCCTCTGGGTTTTTTTCCTCCCTTTTGAAAGCAATAATCCTGTATATAATATATCTCTCTCCTCCTCCTAAGCCCTTTGAAATACTCCAATTATGGATCATTATCATGGTGAGGGGAGATGATGTTAAAGGAGTAGCTCAGTGAAAAGTGTTTTATAGCGGTGAGAGGACATAACAGCAGATAACAGGGTGCTGTGATACGAGGTTTCTTATGTGGAAGTAGTTAAAGAGCTGACTCTGTGCTCTTTAATAAACTGTCTACAAGCTTGTGATGAAATCAGGATGGGGATTTCTCAAGTGGAGTGACTTTTTTTCTTTTTTTTTTTTTTTGCCCAGAATGCATGTGAGCACAAGTTTAAAGCTCCCGTATGAGATGGGTAGATGATGTTTTGCTCCACTTTGTTAGCATCCCTAGCTGCTACAGTACCAGCCATGTAGTTTGTATGAAGCGACTTTCCGCTTACTACATCATGCTGTCACATGGGGTGTGTTGTGTGGCTGTTACCCTCCCCAGAGGCACCTTGTACAGCCAGCGCTGGAGTGAGCGATGAGTGCATGCATGCACCAGTGCACCTGGTAATGCATCGCTACAGAGATCAAGAAAGGTCCCGTCTGAGGGCTTCATTCAATGCTGCAGTGCTTTGGGAGGAAATAGACTACTGATTTACAGAATCAACACAAAGCGGATTGGCTTTCTTTCCCACTTTTTTTCTCCCCTTCTCCCTCCTATCTCTTTCTCCCTCCTTGTCTGAGGAGCGCTGGTCCACACAGTAAAACAATCCCTGAATATTTTTAGAAATATTTTTAGCCCTCTGAGAAGTTGTTTTTGTGTGTGCTACATTTCTCAAGCTCTCCTGAGTTCTTGACAGCAACCGAGAAGGGGGAGTTATAGTTTAACGCCTAAATATGTATGTCCATAAGGAAGTGTATATAACCTGTCAAGCAAAGAGAAATAATATTTTTCGTATACATTGGACTAAATGAGGTTAAACACCTTTAAAAATAGAAGGTGGGAGTCAGATTGGGAGTATAACAGAAGAGATGAAGAATAGGTCTCATCACAAGTGACTCACTTTTCTCCGACTTTAGTGCCTCAGGCTGGGAATGCACCCAAATCTTTCCTTTAGACACTTATCCACACACACAAAAGGAGGAAGACTAAGATATGTACTAAACACAAACAGAAAAAGATGAGGGGCTGGAGGAATTTACAGCTCAGAAATTCCCACTGTCTTTGTGTCAGTTGTGTGTGAATAGTCTGCCCGAGGACAAATATATACTAAAAAAAAAAAAAAATCACCTCGTCTCATATAAAATATTTAAATACAATCACTGAGGGGCTAAGAAATCACAAATGAAAAATGTTTCATATCTTGCAATATCCATGGCCTCCTCACCCTGTTCCTCTAGTCTTATATTCCGTGGGTCTGTTAAAAATATAGCACAGACTTGGTTGTATCTGAAAATAGGAGAGGAATTGATTATATGCTGTGCTATCAAACAAAGAAATCCACGGTGCACATATGTTCTGTGTTTTATTAGGTCTGTTCTTTTAACCTCTAACAGTCAAGCTTTACTATACGGGCAGTGAGCCCAGCTAATTCATTCCCAACAGTCTGGCAAAGGGCCCACGGTTAGCACACAATGGACTACAATAATGTAATGGGCCTTATCTCCAAGGCAGAGTGAACACAGTGAAGACTGTTGAACAAAATGGCCTGTAAATGCGGGTGATATTCAATTAAATGTAATCTTTTCTTTTTTTCATTTGCGATCAATCTCCCGGTAAAGTGATTTAGATGCTTTTGATCGCTCTGCTCTCTATTGACTGGAGGAGCATTTTCAAGGAGAGCCACTTGATCAGAAGATGCACAGGGTATATGTAATGATCAGGTCACATTTATCCGCAAAATGCTTTTAAAATAAATAGCAACGCATTACATACCGTACTAGTCTGTGGAAAGTAATATGCTGAAAGAGGCTGGCATTCTGTGTGATTTCTTACACGCTGAAAAGTGCTTACTGCATTCAGTCGCATTATTTTGCATTAAATTTATGATTTCCCTTTTTTTTTTTTTTTATTTAATCATTTTGCATCATAGAAAGCTTATAGAAAAACAGGCAGGTACAGCTGTTTATACCCTGCTCCAAAGTGCACGCTTGGATTTAAATCACTGACATCCCAGTTATGAGTTGAGTGCTGTAACCTTTCTTATACTTTTGTCATTCCCTATATTCCAAGCCTCTAACTACAGTGCACAGAGCAGAGCAAGATGGCAGTTAAGTCTTGCCGCTGCTACGCTGCCGGCTGTGCTCATTCAAGGTAATGTGCTGCTGCCACTCTCTCCTACCTCTTTAGATCACTGAGCTCCATAACATCAAGAACATTACCCGGATGCCGCGGGAGACAAAAAAGCACGCTGTGGCGATCATCTTCTGTGATGACACATCCAAGACATTTGCGTGTGAATCAGGTAAGCACTTTTCCTCTATTCAGACGGAACTTTTTAAGTACAGTAGAGACGCAGATCTGATGGATAGGGTGATTTTGCAAGGTTTTTTTTTTTTGTATGCATGTGTGCTTGGCAGGAGGTGATAGGTGAGAGCTAGAAAAGTTTGGCAAGTTGTGGACGGAGGAAGAAATAGAAGTGAGAGGTCAGAGGGAAGGGAGGAAGAGTGAGAGAGAGACAGGTGAGAGAGGCAGTGGAGGATTTGGAGTTTAGCCAAGTGATGCTCATTTGCCGCTGTATTAAGAAGTGGGAGGATATGTTCCGAGATATTGATTTTCAAACAGCAGGTATGAAAAACGATATTGGGCATCATTTGCAGTGTATTTCAACCCAATTATGGAGTGTAACAAAAGAGATTGCCTCTAATACGTGGACAGGAAGCTAAAAAGGAACGTGGTCCACACATTGGGTTGAGATGTCACAACTCATGATTTACATGAAAGTTGCGAATGGACATATACGGAGCTTAACAAATGTATTAGACCACCTGTCATGAAAACAAGAAAACATAAATAACTTCATAGTTTATCAAAAACTTGTTTCAAATTAACAATCCCACTGTTATTCGTGAAGAAAATGACCAATTGAAATAACAAAATAGTCCTTGTTGACAAATACTAACCATATTTTATGTATAGAGTATGAAGTTATTTATGTTTCCTTGTTTTCATGACAGGTGGGCTAATAAATTTGTTAAGCACCATGTATTTATAAAGATGTCTCAGGAAAAAGACCGACATGGAATGCTCCACTTGTGTAGTCCATGGGGTCAATTTGACTCCATTCCGCTGCCTTCGTCTATGGGATGTGGATATGGAAAGCTGCAGAAGGGTTACATTTTTAAAGGAGGCGTTTCCTGTAAAAACAGACCCCCCCCCCCCAAAAAAACCCAAACAAAAACAGTATTTCAGTCATTTCTATACAGTTCATCAAAATGTGAACCCCACTCTTCTGCACATGGCTAGTGATAGCAAATGACTTCCTCCTAAATATATTTCTTGGTTCTAGTAATTGTTGCTTCTCGATGAGGATTGACAGACATTAATTATGAGGTATATAGAAGAGCATGTTGAAACAGAATACTCCTATTTCATTGGACAGGGACTGAGAATATCCTAATGTTAGCATAGCAGCTTGGGTGAATCAGTGCATGGAGGGGCCCTGGGTATTGGTGAATAGAATGTGTGAAAAGAACCAATCAAGCTAAACGCTCTTGGCAGGTTGACCAAAGAACAGGGTTGAAACAGGGTACAAAATCCTAAAATGGGGCATCACCAGCCATGTGCAGTTGCAAAAGGGTGTGGGTTTCACATTTTGATGCCTCCTTCAGTACGTAATCGACTAGAAAAGACAGGTTTTTTTTATAGGAAACACTTCCTCACTATGCATGTTGCTATATTTCTCACTCTGGAGCTTTCAAATAGAATGAAAAATGTCCCTGTATATAAAAAGAAGCAGGAGTGTAGATGTTATCATCAGACAAGGATGAACATCTCAGTCCTCGCTGTAGCCCTAATTGCTCCCACTCTCTTCGGTCATTTCAATGCCCAGAGCTCTCCACCTTATTCTGACCTCCCATCATCCTTTGCTTCACGTAGCACCTTCATTTACACTGTTCATTCAACAATCCCTCCTGTGGGAATTCACACTTACACATCTCATATATGGTGGTACAGTATACCCGGGGCTTTTGTAACATGCGTTAAATGTGATTTCCGACTTATTGTACCAGTTTTGTAAGCCATCAAAGCTCATCCTAGGAAAAGGCTGTACATTTTTAGAAGTGAAATATTGTAAAGTTAAAAAAAAGGAAACGTATTCCACAGTCAGAGTTGCCAGTTCCAGCTGGGTTAGATTACAGAAGAGCTTACCTGCATTGGATGTAAATTTGGCGTGCTGCTCTTCCACTACAGTGCAATGTCAGTGGGTGTTTGGCTTGGAAAAGTGAACCTGGCATTTAAGAAGCACACTGAAAGCTGATTTGAAGACCTTTATATAAATATGCCAAAAAGTGTAGACGTGTTGTCTCTAAAAACAGGTAATTATGTCCCATGAAGACGTCTTTATGTGTCAACTTAAAAGAACCATTTGCGTACTGAAAATGAGACATCTTTGGCTTTGGGTGTATCTGTCTACACTACACTACAAAGAAATATGAAAGTGTGACCTGAGGAGTAAAAGTAGATGAGATACAGATGGATCCAGGTGGAATAAGTGCATCAGATGAATAAGACAATCTTCATAGTGTCATATCTTGTACAGAGTTGTATCAGGAAAGACAAAAGATCCATATTGCCTTCTGCTTCACTTGTCATGCTCCGTCACTCTGAACCCAATCTATTTTTTCCTTTGCACCCTCATCGTCAATCCCCTTCCATCACACACCTCCACACTCACAGACGTCCTCCCACATTACTTGGTCATACATGCACAGAGCAGCAAAACCGCCTTTGTGCTGATAAAGTGTTTGTTTAGCTGATTTTCCACTCAGTGGCCTTAAAGGTGTGGGAGTTTAGATGCACTTAAAGGCTAAAGTAACTGAATGAGAGAGGCTGAATCTGGGGAGGCATGAGCAGGGAGCTGAAGTGCAAAGCTGCTGCCTGTGAGTCTATGTGCATCTGTATTTTTTCCGTCTCCTGTGTGTGAATGAAATGCTTCAGGCTGCAACAGACCTTTCCTTCACCCTCCAAAGTTGTGTAGATATCTCCCATTGGACACTAGAGATGATTTGATAAACATTCTGTCTTACTATGCCAGTGATTGCACAAGTAGGTTGGAAGTGAATGATGACAGAATATATCTATACATATATTCAATTCGATTTTATTTATCTATATATAGGACAGAATTGCAAAAAAAAAAAGTCATTTCAAGGCACTCCACGAGCGTGTATGATGACATATGATTAATAGAGATGGAAATCCAGTTGTTTTCTTGAATTTCCATACAGTATGTCTCTCTGTACACATCATCGGTTATAGTGGCACATCCCAGAATTCCACTGGGTTTAGAGTTGAGAAGGTTCATAAAGATAAACAACCCCAGTATATGCCTCATTTCACACTTCAGTAGCTCTCACCAAAAGCTCACATAAGACAACGAGAAATCTTCTCCATTGTAAACACCATTTTTCTGGCTTAACAGAAACGGAATGGGTATTCACAAACAGGCTGTCATGTAGACTTCCGGATTTGATACATGAAATTTGTCATTAGAATAGCCTCCAATTAAAAAGAAAAAGAGAATAAATAAAAATCATTCATATAATGAATACTCTGCCCCCCCTTAAGAACCTGCTGTTATGTCATGTGCCGACATAAGAGCTGCTGCTCTGAAATGAGTCAATAATCATTAAAATTTCTAATTAACACCTAAATTCAACAAAATATAATTCTGAAGAAACCATCACCATTTCATGCATGGTGGAAGATCCTTTGTTTTCTTTCATGCATTCACTTTTTTTCTCTCTCACAATTACCAAGCTAGAGATAAAGGCCTCCTTCAATTTGTAAAATTATTTATTGATTGCCTGAATAGATGCTCAGTATAGTTCCAGATGTGTTTGTTCCAGCAGGGCTTCTTACAGTGTACTGTGCATCCCTGAAACACGTGACGAGGGGATAAAACCTTGCTTTCATCTGTGGTTGGCTGTTGCTGAACCTGCTGCCTCTTTTAATCTGCACCAAATCAATCAAATTGATTTTTCCTCCCTCTGGTTACTGTTAGCTGTACTCATGTCCAGTACACACAGCATTTTATTCTGAAATTCCTTGAACAGCACTTGTATGTGTGTATATGTGTGGAGTGTTTGACATATGTAAACACACTATAGGCAGCCCGGCTGTGAGAGTAAAATGTGGTTAGTACACTTGCATCTTTGCTATATGCACTCAAAGTCAGCCCCCCCCCCTTCTTTTTATATATATATATATATATATATATATATATATATATATATATATGTGTGTGTGTGTGTGTGTGTGTGTGTGTTTGTGACTGAACATAGTCCTTCTGCTTTTTTTCTATTTCAGCTTTTGCTTATTTTATCAAATTCTCAGAGGGTCAAAAATACATGTAACGTTTTTTTTTATATTTAGTGGCGTTTCCTATAATTTCTGTAACTTGAATATTTCAGTACAGATAGCCTGTCATCACCTTGATTTACCACTCAGCAAGGATTTTCATATCTGTCCTGGCAGAATTTGGGCAACTCACCCACTGCACTTTTTCAGTTGACCACATTTTTTTTATTGGATTAAAATCATAGCTTTGTGAGGGCACTCTAGAATGTAAGACATGCCATTTTTGAGGCATTCTTAGGAGAATCATTAAGCTGTCTTCATATGAAATGAATGGAAACTGTAAACTGTTACCACTGATTTTATTTAGTGCAAAACAATCCCAAAACGTGATCCTGCTGTCCCATGGGAGGGTAATGACAATGTGAGAAGATCAATAAAAGCTGAAATCAAATGTTCTTGCCAGTGTTTTTGTTTTTGTTTTGTTTTTTCTGAAATGCATCATTAGCATAATGAAGCTGTTGCACTAACTGAGCTAATACAGTACAGAGAAAATACACATCCTGGACAAGATAAGTCCCACACTAATTTTCTGTTGGCCTTCTAACTTTGATTAAGACATGCATTCACTGTGGCATTCTTTGGATAAATTTCTGCAATATCCTCCTGAGACCCAGCAATACATTTTTGTCCTCTGTAGGGGCCAAAAGTTTGACAGTTTTACTTAAAAAAAAAAAAAAAAGCAGTCCATTGCAAAGAACATTCCATTAAAATAAATAATAAATGAATCAAAATAATTTTTAAAACGTGTCTGAAAAACCATTACATAATGCAATTTCCAATCAAGACAATTGGTTAATGTAAAAAAGTTACAATTTTCACTTTCCTGAGTCTCTGGAGGATACGAGAACATTTGTTTGTACTCATAGTTGCTTTCATTTTAGGCCAAGATCTTATATTCATAAGTTGAGTGTCTGACTACTGCATGAAGTGGTCCAAGCCCAACAAATACCAAAGATTCTTAATAGGGTTCAGGTCTGGACTCTGATGTCCAATCCATGTGTAAAAATGATGCCTCATGCTCCCTGAACCACTCTTTCACAATCTGACCCTGATGAATACTGGTTTTGTCATTTTGAAATATACTGGTGTCATCAGCAAAGAAAAATCCACTGATTCATTCATTATATTCAGGTAGTCAGCTGACCCCATTTTATGGACACACAACATTACTGAACCTATACCTCAACTCAAAGGCTTGTACGGTAGGCACTAGGCATGATGGGTAATCACCTCCTTTGCCTGTGTTGTCATTGTCTGGAACAGGGTCAGTCTGAACTCATCAGACCACATGACCTTTTTCTATTGAAACACAGTCATTTCTTTCTGCTCTGTCAACGAACTGATTGTTGTTTAATAAATGAGAAGCTGCTCACTGCATCAGGTGAAACATATTAATCATTGCAGTAATGATCAATTATCCAGTGGAAGGCTCGTACTTATTTTCACAGTTAAAACCAGGAGGAAAGGTGTTTTTTTTTTTTTTTTTTTAGGCCCGGCAGTGCATGTAGAAAAACTGACTCCGACTGCATTTAGCCAAGGTCTATGTAAACTTCCAAACTAAACTGAATGATTTATTTTGTCTGCAGCACTGTGTGCGTGTGTGTGTTTCGGTGTCGGACATGCCTTAACGCTGTGCTGCTGTGTGACTGTGCACAGAGCTGGATGCGGAGGAATGGTGTAAGCTGCTGTGCGTGGAGTGCCTGGGCAGCCGTCTCAACGACATCAGCCTGGGAGAGCCAGACCTGTTAGCAGCGGGGGTGCAGCGGGAGCAGAACGGTGAGTGCCCAATTAGTCCCTGCTAACACAGACAGCTATTCAGGGTCAATCTCTCTCACTCTTCCCGCCACCAGGCAGTTAGCGTATGCAGTCTAGGCCTGTATGTGCTAATATAGCTGAGTGCTCACAGGGTAAGGGGAGCAGAACAGCTACTGTCTAATTAGGCCTTGGGAATAAGGACATTTTTGTCAATATCTGATCCTAACTCTACCATAACAGTCTTTAGTTATATTAACATATGTTCAAGTTGAGTTGTGTGGATGTGTGTGTGTCGTAGGGAACCTGTGTGTGAGTTAGAGCACAGGTCACAGGCTGTGTTCAGGGCTCTGTTCCAGGCCTAATGAGAAGTGCTGTGCATCACTTGCTTCCCTCATAATGAAGCTTGTCACAGAGATGGATGAGATTATGGCTCCTAAAGCCATGTGAAATAAATGTGCTTCCCCACATATCCCACTCACAGGAAATGGAAATGGAAAAAGAGAGAAGACAACAGAGCGCTGCTATCACAGAGGAGCTTATTCTCAGCGTAATTTGTAAACTCACAGAGGAAATCGAAAAATCAACAGGCAAAGAAGAGCAGTTCAAAGTTGTAAAAGTGCAAGTAATTGAAAAGAATCTGCTGTCATTCCAACCCATTTCATTTCGGAAATTGTTTTCTTCAGCATAACTCGGGTACATTTATTTAAGATTTCAATACACATGTTTTGGAGTGTGTGGTGCTGACCTTGCTAAAATATCACCATAAAAACCCTCCACTGTTTTTTTATTAGAGGCCCTCTGGTTTGGTGTGTGTACAGAGTGAACTGAACCAGCGCCTGAGTGAATGAAACAAGAGGCATGGCCCTGCAACCATGTTTCAATTAGTAGCCCTCCCCAAACAGCAGGGACTGGTAATTAGATTGGAGTTCATTTTCACTGTCCCTAAAAATACGCCACGCTATGACATTGCCATTTTATATCCACTGCAGACACATGGCTTATTTTGAATCATTAAGCGTAATTAGTAAGAACTAATTTAGATTATGGAGAGCTCTCTAGCCCTCTGTCTCTCTTGCTCTCTCTGTCTCTCAGAGAGTTAGTTTAATGCGAATGGGCAGATCTGGCTCCTTGATCCTGGTCCAGTTCAGTGGATGGCTTGTTAGGCCCACTGTAGGTGAATCTAAGTAAAGTGGTATTAAAAAGATCTTCCAAAGCTCCATTTCTGTCAACTTTAGCAACGCAGGATAAAACCACAAAAGTCAAGGTTTGAGTCTGGAAAAACAACAGAGGGTCAAAGTCAGTTTACTGTACAGTCGACCGTTATGAGATACAAAAAACAAATTCAGTGTTATTTATGAAAAAACCTACAGAAAACAGAGTCTGTTACACTGTACAATGGTGTTTTGACTGGCAATAAAGCCTATTCTATTCTTTTATTTTCTATTCTGATCTATTCTTTTCTATTCTATTCTATTCTTTTATTTTCTATTCTGATCTATTCTTTTCTATTCTATTCTATTCTTTTATTTTCTATTCTATTCTATTCTATTCTATTCTATTCTATTCTGTATGTCAGATTCATTTTTGTTCAATCCAGTTTGGTCTCATCCGTTCAATGACCAGTAAAATGTTCTACAAATTTTGAGTTGTCATTATTTATAACTTATGCTTATTGTTTTAGTACAAACAGGTGAAATTACATTATGAAAATATGTGAATAACCTGAACAACTTGTAATTTAATGATGCAATTTTAACAGTGTTATACCTCAGTTTAGCATTTACACATATGCATTACAACTTGCAGATCACAGTGGATCTACAAAGGCACCAAACCTTTAGAACCAGCCAGCTTGAATTGAAAAAAAAAAAAAAACAACAGTATTTAACTTTACAACCAATATAACTTGACTGTCATTGTCTTGTGTGTAATTTTTGGACAAATTCATTCCCTGGACTAAAGGTTTTGGAGAGCCGGTTTTGACCCATGGCCCGTATGTTTGACACAAGGAGCAAATGATTTAGCTTTATTCTGTTTTTATTACCTTTTTTTTTTTTTTTTTTTTTTTTTAAACACAGACAATACATATAGGTATTGTGTAACAGTGTACAGGTTCTTGTAGCCATAGCAACTAATTAGCAGACCTTTTCCCTGCGTAGCCTTTTAAGAAATGACACTGAAAATATGACAGAACAACATTCATACAGTCCATGAAGCGCAACTTAAGAAGATAAAAATAACTACAAAAACCAGCTGAATATCACGAGTTTAATGACGGCTTAGATCAGTGCTGGGTGTGAGTCAGTGTTCGGAGATTTGCGTTGTCTTATTATCAAAAACCTTAAACCATGTCACTGTTTTTATTACAGATGGCAATGTATTTCAGATCTGAGCACTTTTAACTAAGATAGAGGGTTTTGTTTTTGTTTTAATTATTTTTACAGCAAAACTGTAAGGTAAATCCATACCAAACTGGGTTTATTGCTCACCAGTGACCCAGAATAGATGTGATTACATTTTGGGAAAAGTAGGTCAAAGTTCACATTTTTAAAGAATTTTTACTTTTTTTTGTTTCCCCCATTTACTTACAAAGGCTGAAATTTGCTTATGCTGTGTATGTCTATGCTGACATCAGCACACACACACACAGACATAATGACATCAGCTGGATCGATGCCAAAATAAGCTACAACACAGGTGAGGGGTGGGCTTCGTTGTGCCTGGCACCACTGGTGTTTTAACCCTTTGATGCATAGTGGTCACTCCAGTGGACATCTACTTTACAGCTGTTTTCTTCTACATTCATGGGTTTTGTTTTAGTTCCATATCAGCCAACACAGTGGACACTCATGCATCATCTCATACTCTGTAATTCATAACATTACTCTAACTTTATGTTCTAGATTAACCTGATCTGTAGTAACATGTCTGAGTGTAAATCAGGTTTTAAAACTGTAATTAACAGGGTTTTTTCCCATATTATCTCCATGAAGTAGAGTCATAACTAGTATGGGAGTAGAAGTAGAGTATATAAAAATGAGAGAAAACATCAGATTACTGTACCTGCATTAAAATTTTCAAGTATATCACTTTCTGATGCACGGTGTACAAATGAGTGGACATTTTTGTAACTCCATAAAAAATAGTTTCATTCAAAAACTGTCAGTCACGTTATTGTTTTCATGCCTAAAGAGGAATAAAAACACTAAGGACAAAAAAAACTTGACTAAAGTGTTTGTAATTCATGCTCATATTATTTGATTTAATGTTTCTGGAATGAGACCAGTCACAAACTTAAAGATCAATTTCATAAAATGAGACATTTGTAAAATTCTCCAAACTTCACAGATTGTACAGTAGTGATATTTTATTGGCTTTTGGTCCAAGATTTTACAGACTTGTTTATATCTTTGACTCTATAGGTTTCATTGTTGTTCATCCAGTCTCAGATGGTTTTGCAGTAAGAAAATGTCACATGTGAATCATCTGTTAAGCCGTTGTTTACATGTTGCTTATCAGCATAGTTTGTAATGCACCAGGTATATATAGCTGGAACACAAATAACAAGTGGTGCCAGGCACGACAAACCCCGCCCCTCCTACATATCTCGCCCATTATAAATAAATGGGAACGATTTAAAAATAAATTAGAGAATTGTAACTTTGACCTACGGTTCCCAAAATGTAATGAGATCCATTCTGCGTGACTGGCAATCTATAAAGTCCATTTGGTATAAATTCAACCTATAGTTTTGCTGCTACAAACATGTGAGATTTTACCCATTATAATAAATGGGGGGGGGAAGAAGATTTAGAAAATTAATTTAAAAAAAATTAACTTTGATATACTTTTCACAAAATGTAATGACATCAATTGTTAGTCACTGGCAATCTGTAAAGTCAATTTGGTATGAAATCACCCAGTAGTTTTGGTGCTACAGACATTTGAAATTTCACCTATTATAAGTAAATGGGGGGGAAAAAAAAGATTTTAAAAATTAATCAAAAATTTTAACTTTGACCTACTTTTCCCAAAATGTAATGAGATCTATTCTGCGTCACTGGCAATCTATAAACCGAATTTGGTATGTGGTGGCAGATATTACCAAATTGGGTCTTTCATGGTCAGTGTGTTAAGTAAGACCAAGGAGGGGCCTGATTGACCTTGTTTGGTCAATCCCATCCTCCTCATCATCCTGAGTATCA
>JAQQZY010000014.1:23901349-23970262 GCA_030068375.1 Ostorhinchus rueppellii
AATATGGACATTTTTGGTTATTATTTGTCAACAAGGACTATTTTGTTATTCCAACTGGTCATTTTCTTAATGAATAACAATTAAATTGTTAATTTGAAAGAAGTTTTTTATAAACTATGAAGTTATGTTTGTTTTCTTGTTTTCATGACAGGTGGTCAAGTTATACTTACTGGTTTAGTAAAAAAAAAAAAAAAAGTGAAATTACATTATGAAAATATGTGAACAACCTGTAATTTCAACAATGCAATTTTAACAATGTTATGCCTCAGTTTATAATTTACTCATGAAGTTATTTGTTTTCCTGTTTTGATGACAGTTGATCTAATAAATTTGTTAAGCACCGTAGTTAAAAACATTTTATTCTAACAATATAAGCAAAAGTGTATTAATAAAGAGCCTATTTTTTTGTGCTTAGCAGTATCGCTGTGAGTATCTGACACTGAACAAAAGACAGTAAATGTCAGTGTTTCTGCTTATTATTGACATATCCAATAATATTTCAACACAAAGAAATTATGTTTCATATACTATATTGAAAATAATCACTATTTAGTTTTTTCACCTGGAATTTAGAGGGTTTAAATCAGGGGTGCCCAATCCTGGTCCTCGAGAGCTACTATTCTGCATGTTTTCGATGTTTCCCTCTTCCAACACACCCGATGGTCATTATCAGGCTTCTGCAGAGCTTGACGATAGACTTATTATTTGAATGAGGTGTGTTGGAGGAGGGATACACCTAAAACATGCAGGGTAGTAGCTCTCGAGGACCAGGATTGGGCACCCCTGGTTTAAATACTTAAATATCAATTAGTGTCTGGTGTCGTATGTGGAAAAAATAGCTCAATGAAAGTAAAATATAATTATAATGTGTAATATTTTTTAGAGCTTGTTTTTCAAAAAGTACATTTTTAGAGCTTAGCAGTATGAGTGTGGGTACTAATAGAAGTGGCTATAAGGGATAGAGCTACAGGAACAAAAATCAAGAGGAAAAGAATGCTACTATTGGACTCCTTTTGCAGATTTCTCTTCTTGGTCGGAAACAAAAGACTAAAAATAAATGCAGATGACAACATGTGACTTCACTTTTCTAAGTCTCAGTAGAGTAGATAGTTAAAGTATATAAGGAGTAGATAATTACATTCCCATTCAGGTCATGTCAGACTGATCTGATCCACCATTGGCTATTACAGCTGTCAATCACATATTTAACCCCTCACCTGTCTGAAAGGATGTGATTAGCTGAAGTCAGGGAATCATGGGGTACATTTTCCTTTTCTTCTTCTTCTTTTTTTTTTTTTGTCTGCATTTATTGTCATAGTTTAACACCACAAACAAGGTGTCAACTTTTTATGAGATTGATGCATATTTTATTCTTGCAGCCAAATATTTTACTATTCAGTGTGTGACCGTCACCAGCCCTCCCTGGAAGTTAAGTTGTCATTCTTTATTCTTTATTAAGAGCCAGGGAGGGCAGTGCTACCTGTACATTTTCAACAGGTAAGGAGCAGATGCAGGAGTGTCATGTCCTCCCAGACCACTTCAGTTGCAGTGTGCAGAAAAGTAAGGATGGAATTTTCACTGAAGCTCTGCAGCTTTAAGGGAGAATGACTTTTTGAGCTAGTACCACATTATAAAACTTTTAGCAAGCAAAGGGTGTGAAGATTGTAATTCATCCTCACCATCGATAAGCAGTAAATGAGTCTGGTAGTTGTAGAATACATCATGCAGAATAAAGCATTCTGAAGTGCTTTATAATGATGAATAAAGAGCCAGTATGCTTCTATATCTGCTAAGCCTCTCGTCCACAGTGGATATGCGTGTCTTAAAGTAAAGTGCTCCCCAAATCTTTAAATGATGCATTTGTCTCTAAAATATGTCTTGATGAATTCATCCACATTAGAGCAGTATTCAGGCTCAGTCCAGCGCCTCCTTTACGTGCATTTAACGTAAACATTGTGAAAAGTGTGTGCACGGTTGTGGTTGTTAACGTCTACATGTGGAGCACAGGCAGAAAAGGTGATTAGTGAGCTGATGAGATTATGCTGTGTCCATGGTATTAGTTGATTAGTAGACTTATCTGAGGATTACGGGCCTTTTGGCTTTCACTGATAGAGCAAAACAGAAAGCCAGGCAGAGATGAAAGTCCCTCTGACGTCATGTTCTTCTTTGAAAAGCTAAGGCGTGATTTTTTTTTTCATTATCTTTTAATTGTCGGCAGATAAGCTTAAAAGCAAAAATGGAGTCTTCCCTTCCAAACATCAACATGTTTTCCCTCATCAACATGCTTGTGTGAGTTCCACATACAGGAATCCTTCGACCCCCGGGTCATTATTTATAAACCCAGTGTCTGTAAACTCTGCTTTAAACTCTTCCTCTCCAAACTCTGGTGAGCAGAGGAGCTTCTCTCATCCATCACCCTGGCACCTCCGCTGGTCCTCCCACTCTTTCCTCCTCGTGCCCGTCCGATTCTGAACAACCCTCCACCTTCTTCTACTTTCCGGCGCTCCTGCACATTCAGCGTTGCCATTATCTTTCCTCCTTTCCCATGAATAAATTGAATGCATCGCTGTGTTTGAGGATGCCAGGAAAGGTCTCGTCAGACAGGGGGGTAGACAAGGTGATTCCAGGGAGTGACAGGAGTTTAACTCCTGTTGTGACATGGGATGTTTGGACTGTGAAAGGCATGTCAGGAAAACCTCCACACATCAGACGCTGATGAGCAGAACAGTAATTGCCCAGATTCCTCATTGGCAGAAGGTCTTTACCTCATAGATCTCCGCTTTACATCTTGTTTTCTGTGTCGCGCTGAGCCAGGAGTAAATATGAAAACACAAAAAAAAACCCCGTTACATACAGAGAATGTGATTAAAGTGGCTAAAAGAGCAGTTATATGAATGCTAAGTGTTCAAATATGTTTAATGTTGGGTATTTGCTGTAAGCATTCGGAAAATAAAAACCATACATTCAGTGATTTTTCAATAATAATGATGATTTTATTTCCTGGGAAAATTGCTTGGTTGTGAGTAGTGGTAAAAATCAGGTTTTGGACCATAATGCCTTGCTGGGTTTGCTTCTTGGCTGTATCGCTGCATGCATGATGAATATCCAATCAGCACAGTCAATTTGCTGAGTCATGCTCGGGTTGCTTTCAAATACCCTGCGGGTCCGTGGGAATAATTAAGGAACACAGTTTCCTGTCCCGTTGAGGTTTATTCACCTATTTGTTTATTTCTTTTCCTCAGTTAATGGGGGACCTGGCAGTGAAGTACTGTAGCTCCTTTATTCAAATATCTTTCACATCTACTTTTATTCAGCTGGAAACGTCTCAGAAAAGCATCTCAGAAGCCTTGTTTGCCATAAGTGAAAAGATTAGAGAATAATAACTGTCAAATGTTTTTGTTTAAAAGAAATTGAGAGGTATTTTGTGGAGAAAAGCACTTAGCTTTTACCACCCCCCAAAGAATTTACCCTTATAAAAGAAAAAAAAAATAGATGTTTTAATCTCCAGAAGCTTTACACTAATGACTAATGTATCTACCTTCTACTACCTTCTGCCTCCTCTAAATGTTATTCACTCTTTTGCATTTCACTGAAACTGCTGTGTTCTCAGAGTTTGCTGATGCATAGAAATAAGTGCACTTTAAAGTTTTCGGGTTGAAAAGGCAAGGCGCCACGCCTGTCGGAAATGGTTCAATTACCAACCCTAATATTGGAATGGAAAAGGGACAAGAATGCTTGTATTTTCTGTGGACCCATTTTTATGTTGTTTTTTTTTTTTTTTTGCTATTTCTCACACACACTTTCCCGCACTCTGCCTCTCTCATTTCATTGTGCTCCACAGTTTAGTGCTGTAGCATTAGCAATTCTAATGGAATGGAGCGCTGTTCTTAGTTTGATCGGCTGGAAGTGATACGAGGGGATTTTACAGAGTGGGAGCAAGTATCAAAGGCACAGGGACAAGATGATAGGAGAGCAGGATGATAACGGTATCTTATCTGCAACAGGCGACAAGGAATATAGTAGATGTAGATGCAAAAAAAAAAAAAACTGAATCCCATGAAAAATTCATTATAGCCAGGTAAAACTGAGTTCAAGAGTTTTGGGCTTTTTCCAGAGAATGTAGGGGGAAATTTCATCTCATTCTTCAGTGGTTGTTGTTTAAACGACAACCTGAATTTGACCCAATCTTCACTGAGTTCAATTGATCTGATTTGTTTTTTTATTATGATTATTCTTTGCAGTGCAGTTTATTGTCCCGTGACTGCAAGTACACAAAAGATGCAAAAACTGGATGTCAGCACTCTTGCATAATCTGGACTTTGTGGTGGAGGCAGCTTCTCTTTCTCTGGTTACAGCTGTTACTAACATGCCATCTGGGTAATCGCACTGTGAGGAAGGTGCAGACAGGTGTGTGTGTGTGTGTGTCTGCATGAATAGCTGCTTGTGTGTCTGTCAGTGTGTGTGTGTGAGTGCCCTCCCTGCCTGTCCTGTCTGCTCCGGCCCAGCAGCTGCCACCCCAGGCCAGATAGGATGACATGACCTTCCCTGGTAATGAAAAGGCACTGACAAATCACTGTCTGCTTCTCATAGGGATAGACGACGAGGAGGGATGCTGACACCACCGTCGCTCTGTGCGTTGTTTTTCTTTCTTTTTTTTTTGTATTATTGTTATAATTTTTCGTGTTTGCTGTCCTAACGCGTGGCTCTCATCAGGAGTCTGGCATCGCTCAACAAACACCGCTGTTTATGACCGAGGAGATGATGAGATCTGCTTCACCCTCACTGTCAGCACTGGGCTCCCTGCCTCTTCTTCTTTTTTTTTTTTTTTTTCCAACCCAAATTGGCCTTGGTTGGGGAGAGGGATTGTCTTGGCAAAGATGTGAAAAGGATATGCCTGGTTGCGCACCAGTCGTTTCAGCAATCTATTAAGCACAAAGGGAGGGGAGAGAAAGT
The DNA here is from genome assembly GCA_030068375.1 of Ostorhinchus rueppellii. Classification (NCBI taxonomy): domain Eukaryota; kingdom Metazoa; phylum Chordata; class Actinopteri; order Kurtiformes; family Apogonidae; genus Ostorhinchus; species Ostorhinchus rueppellii. Next base: position 23,906,303 of record JAQQZY010000014.1, read on the forward strand.
GCCCCCTTTTTTTTAACCTGCGCAGTCTTGGTGTTTTTCTAGCTGTGTTTATAATCTTAAGCGCGTCTCTAATTCAGATGGAAAGGACAGTGGACATGGGTGTGTGTGTGTATGCATGTGTGTGTGTGTGCATGACTCACCTGTTATGGCTGGTGGTGTTTTGGTCTCATCTTTACACCCACACAGGCCCCACTCTGCTTCCTCCTGCAAGCTGTTCTCTTAACTCACACAGGAAAATGCTTTTTCTGTTCCTTTTCTCTTTACCCATACAACGTTTGCTTCTCTTCACTTTTTCACCCCACCCCCCACCTCCTCCTTTTTTTTTTTTCTCCCCCCAAACTCGTTCTTCTCTCTGTGACACACACTCACACAGCCACTTGACATTGATTGCCACTCTGACTGGGTCATGTTTTATATTCCACGTCATGGCGAGTTGCCACAGTGTCTCATGGTCTGCGCCTGATTCCCTTTGGTGGCATCATAACTGGGGCTGCTACACAAGCCAGGCTGAGTGTGTGTGTGTAGATATATATGCGTGTGTATGTTGTGTATATTAAAAGATCCATATACGGAGCTGGAATAAACGCTAACATGAGCATTTCTGCACAGAGAGCAGACGACTAAATGATCCCTTTGTCAGTTTCGTCAATATGACCCTGGACTAAAATTGCTCATTGGAAACAATTTTAACTATTTTAATTAGTTAATCAAAATTCAATTATCCCTGTGAGGTGAGTGAATTTGAGAAGTATTACATGTATTGACGTTCAGTGCTGCTTTATTGCCTCCTGTGTGTGTGTGTGTGTATATATGTATATATATATATATATATATATATATATATATATAGTATGCTGTTGGTCAGGGGTGGCGGTTCGAGTTGATTAGTGTTGTTTTGGGTTTTGCACCTCCTGAAATATTGATCACTGGCCACTTCCCCCCTTGTTCATTGCATGATCAGCAGCCTGCCAGCCACTTTATCCTCAACCTACCTCAGTGCGCACATCTCCAAACAGCATCCTAATATATTATTAATAGCCTCACAGTTGCGAAGAACAGTCCTCCACCCACAAGGATCCATTACTCCCTCTGAGTGTAGTTAACTAATATGAAGTGCAGAACAAATTGGACCAATTAATTTAGAGCGAGCCAGAGATGGAGTAGGGAGACAGGAGACAGGAGACAGTCGAAGACACCGGAGCATTGCACGTCACTTAGTAACAGGTATTTTAAAGATTAATTTACCAGATTGCTGATGTATTTTTGCATCTGTGAACCACCCACATCAGAGAGCCTCAGAAGATCTTTGAACCTAAATAAAAATGTCAGTATTGTTCTTGTATGCCAGATTTGTACATAAAAAGTACCAGCATGAATTGTAGCTAAGCAACAGTTGGAATACCATGAATATATTGTCTTAGCTTTTTTTTTTTTTTTTGGTTTTTTGTTTTGTAGGAGACAGAGATGAGACAAGTGTACATTTCCCAGTGCAGAAACGCTCCACTGACTCTTTGCCCCCTTTTTCCCCCTCTGTAGGAACCGGCCTGGCAATGACTTTTATCCCTCGAGCACAGACATTCCCCAGCTTTCTGTCTGATGAGCATGAACAGGAAAGAGAGAGGCAGCTCCAGGAAGAGGCACCGTCGCCCTCTAGTGGCTGTGAGTCGAGTTGCAGCCTCAGACCTCTTCAATGACAAGAATTGCTTCAACCAAATTTGGACACTTAACCCACTGTTGTAGAGAAAATGTACAGTAGAAATATGTATAGTGACATGTGTAATATATAACTTCCCAGTGATCCTTAAACAAATAGTGTCAACTGTAGAGTGAATGGTACATGAAAAGGTTCCTGAAAAGGATGATGTCCTGTTTTTGTATGTTGTCTGACAGCAGCAGTAGCTTCAACGATTGCACCAAAAAATCTTTAAGTGTAGTTTTTAGTATGCTGTTGAGGTCAGCATGACTCCTTTTGTTCCTGTACTAGTTTTTTTTTTTTTTTTTTTTTTAGGTACTTATGTGCTTAAATTGACAGTGAAACACTGTTGAGAAAGATTTTCTGTTCAAAAAGTGATGAAATCACATCAGGCTCGTTCCATCAATGTGCAACCTCAGCAACCAACTCAAGAGAAACTCCGGTTTTTTTTATTTTTTGACAAATAATCCTCCCACACTTTAGTTCCTCTCAAGAATGTGAGATTGATCAATGCCTTACACAAAATTACATGACTCTGATGGCAGTGATAAATCAGCTAAAGCCTGTAATCGGTTCCAACCAGCAAATGGATAAAGTCACACAGAAATGTGCTTTAAGGATATAAGAGTGGTCTGCCTTGTCTGAAATGATCGAGAGAGACCTTTTCACTGCACCTACTTTCAACTGCCGACCTTACATTACACTAGCAGAGCAGTTTAGATTTAATCATTTTCTTGCTCTTTGTCAATCTCAAATATAGTCTCTGATAACTGGCAGTTTTTTGGAGGGTTTTTTGGGTTTTTTATTAGAGAAGACAAGTAGATGTTGGCCTTCGATTTCAGTACAATCTGAGAAAATCTGTACTCATCGCACATAAAAAGAGACACAGGTCAATAAAATACAATATTTGAGATCATAAAAATGCATAAACCAGCAGATCCTGGTGACTAGCTTTTTCTTTTTTTTTTTTTTTTTATACGTAGAGCTTATGCCATTTCCATTAGAAGGAAGAACCAGTACGATTAGAGGCCATTGTCAGTGAAATAAACTCAACAGATCATTTATAATTTCACTGGAACTTTCTCTTAAGCATAAATAAAGCGCATCGTCAAATACACAGTTGCCGTGATGATGTTGTCCTCTGCATCGTCCTCCTCGAGTAAGAAGTGCCTTCCGACACAGACCGCAGAGTGTGAGATCTAACCAAACCCACGTCTTTGAGTTTACTGTTGTTGACAGAAGAGGTAGCTCTGTATCTACAGAACATTACGTTTCTCTTAAAATACAATCGACCCAGCTGTGAAATGTGGAATCGCACATTAAATATTTGGCAACTGTTTGTTTCATGTTGGTGGGTGTCAGTAGGTTTTTATTTATCTGTTGTTTCTGTGGTAAAGGTACTTATATTTCTAATCTGTTGCATAAGTATGTGGAAGAAAGGCATGATTGTTTCATGAGAAATAATGACAATCAGTTTGAGGCAGCAATGTAGTCCTTCATCGTCTCATTTAGTCTGTTTTTCTTTGTTGTTTTTATGTTTTGCCTTCAGTTAAAGGACAAACACATGCCTGTTGAAATTGCGATACAAGCATAAGTTCTTATTTTGTGTCAAACTTTGCCACTTTATATTAAAACATGTATTTAACTGAACCCAAACCACAGTGTACCATCTACAAATAGTCTGCATTCCCGACACTTTGTTGAAAGTATCGTGTAAAAAGAACAGTCCTCTGCCACATTTCTACCCTCGTTGTTTTGAGTCGTGGTACATAAATGTGTGTATAATAGTCCCACTTACATCTGAAGCATTAAAGCCGTACTGAAATGAGATGTTTTAGTTGGCTGTGTTGCAGTTTTAGTTGTTTTTTTTTCTTTCTTTTTAATAGTCATTTACAGTATACCTTGTTTGTAGGTATGTTGTGTCATCATGTTTTCTGTTCTTGTTCCTAGATGATTGTACTCGTGTCCACTATGTTTTGTGTTTTATTCTGGTCAGAGTATATGTTAATAGCACTTTCAATACCACTGAGTGTAGGACTACAGTTTTCACTAAATGTACATATGTAATGTTTTTGATGATAAAAAAAAAAGGTAATAAATGAATGTTATATCATTTCTCTGCTTTTTATCTCAATAAGTACTCGCAGTAAATCAGTGGTTCCCAACCTTTTTTGGTTCGTGACCACAGTTTAATATCATAAATTTCCTGGCGACCCTCGACATTCAGAAGTGAGAGGTTTATGTCAGGGTGATGGCCAGGCGGATGAAAAAAATCTTTCCATTGTCTGTTCGGGCCAGTTTTCTGACTGCGACTGTAATTATACTTTTCTTATATTCAGACAAGGTATAATTTTTAGATGTTACAAAACTATACCTTGTCTGAACAAAAGAAAAAAAAAAAAAAAAAAAAAGAATAGAATGCAGTCACATGATCAGGTCGCTCAAGATATGCCCTCTCAGATATTATATCAGGAAAAGTGTGGTGTTTTAATTGTAATGAAATACAATATATATTGAATTATTAAAAAAAAAAAAAAAAAAAGATTACACCTGTCTCTTCTTGTCAAAACGGGGTTCAACAAAACTCATAATAAAGACAGTAGAATATCAAGGGAAACCTCATGTACTTTTCTGAAGTTTCCCTTGGCAAAGCAAATTTATTTAGCACCAAAATGAGCCAGACTACCGTTCAGCTGTAAGGAGGCAGGACAAGACTTTTATAAAAAAAAACAAAAACAAAAAAAAACAAAAAAAAAACTGATTGATATATAATTTTTTTTTTTTTTTTTAAATCAGTTACTAGAACTTTTAGGTGACCCCATTTGAATTCCACGTGGGGTTGCAATCCCAAGGTTGAAAAACACTGCAGTAAGTATTTATCCTGTTTACTGTAAATTGTTCAAAAGTGTTTCGAATCAGCACCTCCACCATTTGTAACCACAAATGCTTTCAGTTTAGTTTTACTTGTACAAACCCCCCCACGTCATAGGAAATCAGAGGTCGTCAGTTTAATGCTGTTTTTTTTATTTGTACCACAACGTGTCTCACACAGTTTCATTATTGCTGGCAGATACCAAATCACACAATCAGATTTACATTTACAGCTTCAGGACCAGAGAACGATGGCACAAAAAAACAAAACAAAACAAAAAAAACTTTCCAAATATTGTCCCTTAATGTTCCACATTTGCGTTGTCTCCACATATCCATCACTCCCTCTGCCACCGCCTCCATTTCTATGGCGATACGTGACTTAAGTTACATTTCCAGCAAAATCTTACTCATCTTTAAACAGAAGTCTTAAATATAAACAGAAAAGACAAAAGAACAAATATGACTGTAGAAAACTTGACAAATAAGAACATTTTAATTACAGTTTTTCAGAAGCAAAGCGTATAAAAAATAAAAAATCACCAATAAACAGAAGATAGAGAAAGTATGTGCGCAGGAATAGCTAATTAGGGTTTAGCTTTCATAATAGGACCACGCTGTAAGTAGAAAGCAGTCGTCCCAGACAGAGAGCCCTCTGGGAAATGCAACAGTCTCAAGTGATGGTACAGTGCTGAGTGACTGCTTCTCTTTCCCGTTAGATGATTAGACACCATTGTCAAGCTTTGAATGGAAACCAGGAGGGATGAAAGTAAAAGGAGAGCAATTACACAAGCTTTTGTCAATCCTTTTACTCGGGGGTTAGGGAAGTGAAAGGAATGATTATACAGGCTTTTGTCTGCTCTTTCTGCATGACGGTTACTGTCAAATATTGTTTTGCCTAAAACAAATATGTCCTCAACAGTAATTATGCAGTACATACCACATTTAATTAGCAGGACCCGGGTTGGACCCAGACAACCCTGTCAGCTTCCCGAGACTTACATGAGGACCGAGTTGTTATGTACTGTAGCTCACATCACTCCATGAATATTGATCATTCTGCAATTTGATTAGAGTCTGTTTAAAAGACTCAAATAAATAAATCTGAAGACTTTTTTTTTTTTTTTTTTATGTACACATGAATCTGTTTTGTTTGTGGGAAGCTGAGAACGCGCTGACAGTTTTGACAGATACAGACTCACATTATGCAGTACATTTCATTCAGATTCGCTCATTTATGAGGCGGACGGAGAGTTTTTTGTGATCGTACGGTGGGTAAGTTGGCGTACACTGGGCAGTCGCTTATCTGTCTGGACCGCTGTGCAAATCTGGGACACACTGAGACGTTCTCATAGAAGTTTGGCTGTGAATATGTGGTAGAATGTGTTAGTATTTGATGAGTTAGACAAGGGCATGAAGCAGGTGATAATGTAATGATTGGTAGCAGTTTGGCAAGATGTAATAAAAAATGTCTCAATCTAAATCTCAAATATCCTCTAATAATGTGAAATGATATTTAAAACCATCTAAGGAGGAGCACATGTCACCTAAAACCTACTTATTACCCTCACATGAGTGACACTCCGTTCTGTTGAAAGAAAAAAGGCTATTTTACGTAATTATCATAATAGCTACATTTCACCAAACTGATGTGTAAAATTAGTTTAAAAAAAAAAAAAAACGTAAAAAGCTGCTGTACAGTCAGTCATTATAAGGCAAATTAGTTAAATTGGTCAGCAAGAATGAAAAGAAAAATCAGCTTATGGGGCCGATCAAGCGGAAACACACGGACACATTTGGTGTTCAGCTGTCTCTGTCGTGTAATCAGAGTAGCTTATATGCATGTATTATACATATTTGAGAAGGTATTTATAAGCACATTAACAATATGTCGAACAAAATTTGGGGAGATCATATTTTAGGTGAAAAATATGAAATTAAAGTCAAATCAAAGCTACACAGAAACATTCCAAACGGGCAGTTCTCCACAGAAACCGATACCAAGTAGGACAAAACCTTTTAGATATTATGTTCAACTATGCTGAAAATACATTTTGGAGTAAAATATTGAAAAGTCTGTGTTTTATTGACATGGGAATGTGGTGACACGTGGACAGGTTGCCATAGTAACGCATGGACGACTCTTCATTGTATGCATCACCCAAAATGTATCGAAAGATCATTACTTTGGGAAAGTTTCACTCAAATATCTGAATTTTAAGTAACTTGAAAAATTTTAATTGTTTTTTTTTTTCTAATATAACATGCTGATAGAGGCTTTTAAGCAACTCACAAATGTTCAAACTCATAAATATCAATAATATTCACAAAATAATAAAAATCTAATCCATGAAATTTAACAATTAGCTATATAATCAACAAACTGAATACATTTTTTTTTATTTTTTTTATTTTGCGTTTTAGCATCAAATTTGAGCTATGGCTATGGTGTAAAAAATACAAATCAATAAAATTAGTTGTAACTTTTTTTTCTACATGTATTTTAAAAAGGATAACAGTTCCATAAAATGCAGATCTTGAGCTAAAAAAAATGATAAATGATGTTCGCAAATGTACTTTTTCATGTTGGTGTTCACTTTGGCTTGATCGGACCCTTACGGTGGATGGCAAAAAATGTGCAGAATCAAATAAAATTCAGATAAAGGCAAGTCAGTTCCTCTTCTACTTAAAAATAGATATAAGATTGAATAAGTTAAGACTCACCTGTCTCTGCGAGGGGTGCAGTTTGACTCTGTACTCTTCTCTCCTGTTCCTCTTCCTGTGGTAAATTATTAAACAAAAGTAAACAAAAGGAAGACACAAACCCCAGTTATATTCTGCACAACATACACTATTTGGTTAAAAATACATGGCTACACACTGCAGGATGTTACCTGTGCCTCGCTGCTACTATGATGATGACAACGAGAAGAACCAGACAAGCAGCTCCAGCCCCGAAGTAAATATACAACATGTACGTGGACAGGCTGAACCAACCTGGTTAAAAAATAAAGGAAGACATGAAAAAAACAACGCAAACAGCCTCAGAGATAAGATTTTCTGATAAAAATGAAAGGTGAGAAGGTGAGAGGACTGTTTTGGTTTTTTTTTGTTTGTTTTTTAATTGTGTTGGGATCATTTTCATCGTTTTTAGGCTGGTTCAGTAGGACTCATGGGGAATAATAAAAAATGACATTACTGTTCCACATACAAAGCGCTAATTTAAAAAAAAAAAAAAAAAAAAAAAGGATTTTGTGGTTTGGAGACTGCGGGTATTCTGTTAAACCCACAGTGAATCACAAGTTCACTCCTAGAACTATTTCAGTAGACACTTCTAATCGACTTTTTCTCAACATTTAACCTTCCAGGGGTTAATAATCACCATTTATTATAAAATCATCCTCTGCTTTTTGCATTTTTCTGTGATTTCCTGTGTTGACTTTACTGATCATGATGTAAAACTTGGAGTAAATTCAAATACCGTCATACTAAATCTGAGAACACTGATGAAAAAGCAAAGTATGTCATTGACTGAACTTATATAAAAAAGAGTCGACATCTACTTTAATTTGTAAAACTACATGGGTTTTACTGGTGAATCAAAGCTGCAGAACATGAGAGTGTTTCCAGGTTCACTACGGAGCCTCTGAACATCCAAGTAACACACATGTGATGCAGATGAAAGGCTGAGAAACTGCATCTGACATGATTTATTTAAGTGTGTTGATAAGATTAGTGGTTCACGATATTCGGCATTTTAGATCAGTAGATGCTGTTGGTGGTTAACTTCACAAGATGTGTTCTTCATTGTATTTTTTTCCCTTTGCTGTTACACTGGTCTACTTTTTTTTTTTTTAAGAAATGATCTGCTTCAGAGATTAAATGTACTAAATGTTAAGTATTTTAATACATTTCATTGGGAAACAAATAACAAAAGTGCTGGTTTGCTGATGTTTTCAAGGTATATGAAAGTGTTAGTACACGTATATACTGGTTTACAGAGGCCATTCTTGTCACAAGGCAAACCAGGCAGCTGCTTGGGGCCCCCAAGCCGTTAGATGGTGAAGAAGAGTTGACGCTTCACTACAGTATAGTGGCGATCGCGTTTGTCGACTTTGAGAAAATGAAGAGGAACTATCCATCAGGGAGCGATAAAAGGAAGAGAAAAAAAAGAGGATGAAGAGAGGAAAAAGTGGAAAAAATTGCGATATAAATGCTGCTTAAATGCTGCTAGCAGAGAACTGTATAGGCTCTGCTGCTAGTCTGTCTGCACTCGCCTTAGCCAGCATACTGGTTATTGTGTACTATGAGTATTTTTAAGTGATACTGCAATTGGCCTGTATTTTGAATTGTCCCAACTTTTTTTTTTTTTTGTTTTAAGCAGGAAACTCATTTTGTTTTCAATTATTTTTTCTTTAAATTATTTTTTTATAAGCTTTAAAAAAAGTCCATTCACATGTTCAAAATGTTAACTTTCAAAATAAAAACATTTACTGTTCACAATTTTATGTTGATTTATTAAAATGAACTTTGTTTAGAGGGGGGGCCCCCAGGGATCGCCTCTGCTGGTTTATGTACATTTATGCAATTGATTGTTCAATTTTCCACTAGATAAAACCTGAAAAGTGAATATTTTGTAATGTGCAGACAGTGTTTTGAAGTAGATCTGGTAGTTCTGAGATAAATATTCCTTTGGAGTAAAACCCATTCTCTTATTTATTCTCAAATTTCACATTTTGACCCAAGACTGTATCTTGGAAACTTTAGCCGACCAACCTTTGTGACTTGATTTTTCTATATCGGTGACTCACACGTGGCAAAATGTCACTACTTTCATTCTAGAAGCATTTTACTTGTAGACCAGTGTTATCTGTGAGGCATGTTTGCACCATTAGTTCTGTTTATCAGCTTTGTGAACTTATACCTGGAGCAGTCACTGTGAGCATCACAGTTGTGGTCTGAATACCAGCGTCGGTGCTGAAGGTGCAGCGGTAGAAACCACCGTCTTCCTGCTCCACATACACCAGGTGCAAACTGACATCCAGACTGTCTGCACAGCTAATACGGCCCCTGTCGCTGTAGTCCTCACTCACAAGACCCCCCTCCACCTTCTTACACACTCCGATGATGCTCCACGGTTGCTCGTGAACCATCTTCTCCATAATAACCTGGAGAACGCTAGCATTGTGCGTGGGGTTACAGCTGATGGTCAGGTTGTCATTCAGCTCTGCTACCAACTGTGTGTCTGTCTCAAAAGCCTCCGGGGTGGGGGCCTCTGTGAAATCATCTTCATCTTCTTCAGGGGGCTCATCTGTCAACACCGGAAAAAAAAAAAAAAAAAAAAAAGAGAGATTAACAAGCTGTTTCCTGTGTGAAAGAAAGTATTGAGGTTCTAAGAAATCGTGAGAAAGAAAATAATGAAAATCTAAAGTTTCCTTTCCAGCATCAGATCACAGTGATGCATGATGGGTCAGAATTTCCACCTCGGTATTTTCTCGACATGGAAGCTATTGACATATCATTTCCTGTGAATTCAAGCCATTTCTTAGTACTGATAATACTGTACACCACAGTAAGTGTCGGCTAACTTTACCTAAATCCTCCACCTGAATGTTCCTGGTCCAGGGTCCTTGAGGGAAGGTCTGAACAGAGCAGTGGTAAATCCCAATATCCTGATGTGTGACATTCTTCAAGGAAACACTTCCATCCATCGGCGTTTTCCTCAGAAACTCTATCCTTTCTCGGTACTGGTAAGAAAACGCCACTCCATACTCTGGATGAAAAACAGCTACGGGGTCTTTATCTGGTACTTTGGTCCAGGACACCATGCTGAGGTTGCCTTCCCATGGACATAAACAGTCCAGAATCATCCCTTCCTCCAGACGAACTGTTTGGACAGCCTCTCCCTGCTGCACAGCAACTGGATAGTGCATTTATTCATGTTTATTTCATTTCTCAGAATATTGACAAAATATAGAAATCATTTTTTAAATGTATCCACTGAAATGACCTATTCTTAACAGGGTGCCCCTTCATATATTAAAACTTCATATTTTACATCCATTTGGTGAGAATCAAACTTATGCAGTGTCTCTGAAAAAGTGTTTTCCCCCTGAATCTCTTCTGCTTTAGATGAGCCTTCACAGCTCTGAGGCCATCCCCTGGGTAATGGTAATTAGGCAAATTTGAGCCAGTACACATAAACACAACTGACAATAGCTAGTGATCAAGCTTCCAAGTTTTCAAAGCCTTTTATCCGAGCTGAATGACAACTGATTCTCAAGTCCAGTGATGCCCTTGGGAGAGTTCTGTTAGGTTTGGAATATTAATGCCTCAAAGTAGTGGAAGTGAACTCTTTATATTCCCAGGCAATGTAACCAAACAGGATGAGAAAAGGATTATTACTGCTTTTTAACAGTAGGTTTACACCGACTACAATATAAATACATTAAATACTCTCAGTAAGTACTCTAAAAAGGCAAAATAAATACTTTCCTTGCTAATTTTTAAGTTGTTATATCATTTTATCAAAGTATATCTTTTAAAACTGCTTTAGAAAGAATAACAGAGCCATACCTTTAAGAAAAGGGAGAAAGACGAGTACCACGAAGTACCAGTGGTCCTTTTTCACAGCTTCCATCTTGCCCCGCTGAGGGAGAATGAAAGCTGCATTGATGAGATGAGTAGAGAGGCACCCAAGCTGCACTTCCTGCTAGCTCTCTGGCTACAGAGAAGCACTTGAGCCACTGGAGCACACTTCACGATAGGCCAGTGTTAGCTTGTTCCACAAAGAGGGAACTGCAAATGAGAAGCAAAAGTGCCATAATGCTGCTTATTTGGTTTCTAAATTGTAATTTTTGTTGCTCTGGGCTCTTTGGTAATTCTGCACAGTAAGGTGTGCATGATAAAACACCTCCCTTGAGAACCTGACTTTTTTTTTTTGTTGGTTTTTTTAGACATTTCAAAAAAGAAAATCATGACTGCAGGTTCTGTTCTCCCCTTATTTTGGAAACCGTTTTTACCCCCACTGAGCTTTTGTAATCTCAGTTTTCCACCCTCAAAAAATTGCTGTTTGCATTGTCCCCCCCCAACACATAAACAGAGAAAATAAAATCTGCCACTTTGCTTTAATATCCGCACTGAAATTTTACAAGTATGAAACATGATCAAAAAGTAAATAAATAAATACAACAGCGCAATCAGTTTTTTAGCAGCTGGGACAGGTTTTCAAGGCACTTCAACAGGTAGGATCTCACAGGCTCCTGCTTCTGGTCTGTATCTGTAGTTAGAGGGAGAAAAAGCAAACAATTCAATCTGCAAACCACATTGTTCAGACACAGCGCCAGGAGAGACGCTGGCTTGCCATCATCAAAGTGAATAAATGCATACCCTTTTTAGAGTTGGTATAAGCCTTTTCAAGTCTCAATCGAATCGAGGGACACTTCAAAGTAGTCTTGGCCTTTGAGGGGAAATTAGAAAGACAGATTAGGAGAAAGAAGAGGTTGGTCATCTGTACGCCAGAGGACAATGAAGCTTTCAAGATGATTTATCAATGTCTCAAAGGGATAGAATGAGACAGTGAAGACACTATCCGATTTAATTTGACATGTATTGGCAATAAAGTTGCCAATAAATGCACAGTCACGAAAATAAATGTGTTATGCTTGGCTGCATGTGTGTTCTATGCGTGTACCTTCTGATTGTTATGAAGTAAAGCCCAAAGTGCAGACGCTCCAATACAACAGGTTTCCATGTCTTTACTTTCCAGACAGGAAAACAGCACCTTCATGGCTTTATCTGAGGCAAAGACAAACAGGTAATTACTGGCACTGATCAATAGTCAAAGAGGGAAAACAAAACAAGTATCTGAATACAAAACCAAAACGTAAAGGGCATAGAACATGTAGATATTTTACACAAAATGAAAGAACATAGTCATGTTTCACTTCCCGGGTAATAGTCGTGAGAGTTCATTTATTAATTTTTCTCTCTATTTAATCCTTTCTTATGTGGTTTATCCCAATTTATCATATTATCCTCTCCATTTTGCATTTTTTTCAGTGAAAACCAGGTATTTTCTTGCATTTATTTTACTGATCATGTACTTTAATCATCACGTTGAAGTTGCCATTTAAGGGTTATCATACCAAAAACAGAGAAAACTTGAGAAAAAGTGACTTTTCCAGTAAAATATATCATTAACTGAACATAAAACAAGTGTGTCCATCCACTGTCATTCATCCAACTCCATGGGTTTTACTGGTGAATCAAAGTTGTAGAAGATGATGGTGTTTACACGTTCACTACGGAGCCTCTGAACGTCCAACTGGGTCATACTAGAGGACCATGAAAAGATGACAAACTGTATTTTACACCAATTACTTACATGGATCGATAGGATTAGTGGCTCTAAAGTTATTAAACATTTAAGATCGGTCGATGCTTTTGGACACTGGTGTAAATGTGTTTTTATGGGTTAATTTATACAGGAAATATGCCATGACTAATACAGTCATATCATTCATTTCAATGGAAAAGGATTTACTGATTGAGACCGAGATATATATATGTATAAAGAAACATACACAGGAAATGAGATCTTTCCACAGGAAAGGGAAACAAAATGTTGTGACCTAACCCACCCACCTGGACCTACTTGCATCTGTGTATGCATGCATTTGCAAAGATGTAAAAAGACTTTGTAGCGGGAGTATTTTAGTAACCTTACTAAAGTCTGATCAGTGATACTGCTACTTAATTGGTGATCTAAAATTCCAGTGGTCTGTTAAAAGGAAATGGAAAGGGAAAGGTGTGAAATTCTGTCATGTTTTCCACATAACTCTTCTTGCCCTTCTTCCCATATTCTTACATTACATTTATTCATGTACCGTTGGCGATGACATGTGACTTGTTGGCAGGGCAGAAGCAGAGGTTGTGAAGGGTGAGCAGAGCGTGGCGGCGAGCCGATGCGAGGTCTGCCAGCAGTTCCAGAGCTCCCTTAACCCTGAGGATACTCTGCTGGCCATCCTCTGTGTGGGACAGACTGAGCAGTAGCCTCAGCCATGAAGCCATTGTGCTCCCACCACCAGAGCCTACAGATGAGGCCTTAACTCCTGCTTTGGGCACTGGCACAGACGGAAAGGCTTGCAGGAAATTATTCTGTGCGCAAAGAAAATTAGACGAACATCAAACATGTGATACACAAGTTTTAGTCTGACATTTACAGAGTATTACAGGTTTAAAATATAGATCCTAGAGACATGATGTAAGTGTGAGGGTGAAAATCTGTCAAAGGTGTCCAAGTGTCAGAGGAGTGTCATTTATTTCCAGTGCATACTACAGATATTGTACCATTCCGTTTAATCAACTAATGTATAACTCCATTTACTGTGAGACATTGAGCCTGTTTACATGACCATAAAAGTGAAAATAAGTGAAAGTAATCAGATAATTGTAATAATCACAGCTGATGCATTTACATCCACTTCAGGAACACAATAATCCAAAAACCCTGATGTAGATGTTTTAGTCTATTTTTGGATTTGTTTTGGAGTACGTATGTACATAGTGATGGGAGAATCTACTTTGTCACGACTATGTCACTCCCGTTTTTTTTGTTTTTTTGTTTTTTTTAAAACACATCCACAGATGTAAAAGAATGAAATGCATCAGATTAAGGGGTATACATGCACAAATACGTCAAAGTATTGGACAGAAATCCGGGTAATTTAATCCGATTTCTCAAAATCAGATGACTGCTGGTGTCTGATCAGATTATCCTCTATATATGATCACTTAAAAGATCAGATAACTCCAGAAATCAGATCATGATCAGCATTTTAGCATGCATGTAAACGGGCTCACTGTTATATCCGTTACACCTAATACAATGTGTATCAGACTTTTACCTTCTGCAGAAGACCCCTGCAGTCCCGTGATATGGACAGGTTGGCTAAAAGAGAGAAGGCCAGGCTCTGGATGGGGCTGTTGTCAGGGGCGACGCTGGATGCCAGTTTCATGACCGAGTGCATCAGAGAGTTACTCGAGGAGCCTTTAGATCCTGATGCAACACCTGGGCCACTACCACAAAGAGAACTGCATGCTGGGAAAGGGGAAAACATCTGTAATCAGCATTTAGATTTACCCTTTTCCAGAACCAGCTTTTAACCAGGATGGCGTTTTTTTTTTAGATTATTATAGATAGAATAAAACATATTATCCTGGCGATAATGGTACAAGAAGTGGTAAACTGGTTGATATGGTATATTGCGCAGCATTTTGATCATAAATATATAACCAGGTAGTTTAAACACATGTGAATTACTTTTGTCTATCTCCCTTCATTGCCGCCGGAATTAATTTTACTGTACATATACCAGCTTATAAATGTAAATGTAAATACTAATAAAAATGTGAAGGACTCAAAAACATCTCTCCTTTAGTTTCACATTCATATCAGCATAACTGACACGACTAATTGCTGCAGCTGCATATTACATCGAAAATGTAGAAATCAACGCGCTTAAGACGGGGAGCCCTGATCACACGGAGTCTGACATGGATTGATGTTGTATACTGAAGAACATGACAGCTTTCTGGTTATGTTAATCCCAGAATGTAACATACAGCAACAGGCGTATGCTGATGTTAGCCTGAGGTTATCTCAATAGCCGTCAAGAAAGTTGGTGTAATACGAAACTGACAAGTAAGGTCTGCTTAATGATGGATAGGCTCCAGTGACTTGACTCATTGCTTTAAATTGGATTAATTTCAATGAAACATGTAGCATGGGTTACTCTGTATGAATGTAGACAAAGCTGGGGCTGCTACAAAAATATCTGTAGAAATATGTGAGGCATAAATGAAAACGACAGTCTGACTCGAACTAGCATTGCAAACAAAGCCTTGGATGAAGTAGGCAGACTTAAAGATGAAACATTCAGTAGAAATATAGCCATCTCCGGAGACTAAATGGTAGCCTGAGGGTAGATGGTGTAATACTAAGCCTGGCTGCATGCAGCCTGAACACAACCTGCTGTTCAGTTAACCTTTAGGGAAATACTGTGCCTGACTTCACTCATTTCTGGCATTTCACAGCTTGAGCTTATGGGGGGGTCTAAAACGAGTGAGTTTAGATCAGAGCACAGGCACCCACTGAGGAACCAGTGCCAATCAAACAGACACACACACACACAAAACCGTTGCACATGAAACTTCCTTTCCATCACTGATGAAACTGAATTCCATTGCAAACAGTTGGAAATACAAACATTCACACATGTAAACAGATCAAAAAGACCACAAGCTGTTTATCAAAGTAAAATCTCCCTACTGTACCCGCCCCCAAGTATACTTTCTCATCTCTAATCAAAAAGATTTTTCTACACGTCTTTTGCAGCTCTGATTTCCACATACACATGTCAAACATTTGCATGATGGAAAAACAATCTCTCAGGCAACACAGAGATGCTCTGTGACTCTTCACATCATCTCCCACTGGTCTGAAACCCGTTGCCATACACACAGTGAGACAACCATGCAGCTTGATCCCTGGATCCTGACACTGTGTCCATTGTGGATGGCAGGCAAGCAGGCACTGGTCTTATACAGTGAGACACAATGTTGTATAGTACACACAGGGGAGGACAATGGGGCTCTTAGTGCAAAGTGTGTGTGACTCAGTCAGATTGCTAACTGCAGACAGAGGCGATGGGCAGGCACGGGCCAGGCACAGTGCCTGTACAAATACACAGACTTACAGACAGACAGAACAGACACACAAACTGCACGCGTACTGACCTGTGGTGAAGTTGGCCGTATAGACACAAAGAAGCTCCAGCACCGCCTCCATGGTGGGGTCATCCAATAGGAGCCAAGGCCAAAGAGCATAGAGTGCCAGTGTTAGGCGAGCATCTGTGGCTACCGCCTACATAGAAAAATGCAAATGGCCATGCATATTATTCTCCTACACACACATTACATGCACTTGCATAAGAAAAGGCCCACATACATGATTACAGATGCAAATTTGGTTAAAGTAATAACATACTTTAGAGAAACCCTGATTTATACAAAAGCACAAACACAGATGGCAGTCATCAACATACAACGGCTCAGTATTTTTCTAAGCACCAAAAGCATATGAAGAGCAGAATAATGGTCGGATAAACATTGCAGTAAAGCATTTCTGGCTATAAAATCCAAGGTAACCACCAGTGACTGAAAGGCCACTTAGAAAATGAAAACCAGCTAATATGCTCCATAAGTAATGCCATTACAAGGTTTAAGAAGCTAAACTTGCTGAGATGTAAGCAGGGCTGGGCACATTTAGGTGAATTTCATTTACAGGCACAGCACCAGTACTCTGAGGTTCCATTAAAAACCAATTAGCAGTGGGGAATTAAAAGGCAGACACAGAGGCTCACTTTGCATTCATCGTTGCGGAAAAGAGCACTCCGCAGGATCTCCACAGTCAGCTTGACTTCCCTTAAATAGCCATCTTCCTGATAACAGAGGGAAAAAAAAAAACTATGTGTTTAAAAGCTTCAAGTTAAAAACAACTTTTACTGAGACAAACTAAGTGAGCTGACTGCTGAGAAATACAATGGCTGTTCATAATATTTATTTAATAACTCTTACACGTTATTTTCAGATTGTTATTTTATCCAGTGGGGGGGAAAAAACCAAGGCTGCACAAACTACACAGCTCAGACTGGAAAGTCCTGGTCAGTCTCTGCTCACCTTTTTGCGATGGAAAGCCTTGCTGGGTCGGACTGATTCCAGGTTGAGCTGGGTGTGAGCTTGTTTCATTTGCTCCACACAGCTGTCAATTAGCCCGGCTGCAGAAAAACATGTTCAGAATGGACTTTGATATCGTTACATCACGCATGACATTTATTTAAACATCTTTCAACACCAGAATTCTCAACAAAAAAAAAACTTGTGGGTGTATGCTTCCATCAACAAGTGAAGTTTACATCCAAGTCTGGCCAGACTCAAACATATAAGTTTTCCAACTCATACTACTTCTTAGGTACAGCACAAGCTTAAAAAACTAAAAAAAAAAAAAAAAACTTCAAAACTAATCAATCATTCTGAAAAGAAAAGGCATGTCTGAGTGTGTTTTTTCCTGCAAATAAACTTTTTCAAAAGTAGGGTTTTCATCAGTTAACAGACTGTGTGTGTTTCTTCAAGCTTTTTTGTAAATACTGTGATGATATATTTTCAAGATTCTGGAACAATGCATTGTTTTCAGTCAAATAAAAAAAAAAAAAAAAAAGCCAGCACAGCAGCTAAGCTTTCCATAACCAAGGGGAAACCATGTCTATAGGTATACACACTACTGGTCACAAGTTTTACAACACCCCAGTTTTTTAATGAAATTCAAGCAGTTCAAGTCTGATCAACAGCTTGAAATGGTACAAAGGTAAATGGTGAACTGCCAGAGGTTAAAAGAAAAAAAAAGGTAAGGTTAACCAAAAGTGAAAAATAATTTATATATAAAATAAATATATTTCAGAATTATACAAATAGGCCTTTTTCAGGGAACAAGAAATGGGTAAACAACTTAAAGCAGTTCTGCAGCAATGGGGGTTGATCAAGCCTCAAAGGTTGGTGCTGCCAAATCCTACAGGTGTCCCAACTTTTCTTAATTACTTCCAACCCTTTCTGTCTGCATAAAAGTGGTGTTGGAACACTCTGGTACCATACCATTGTGAGCATTATTTGAACAGTATTGTACTGCAGAAAGTAGTGTGTTACTATAAAAATGATAAGGAAAAGGCAATTAACGATAGAAGAGAGACAGACCATCATAACACTTCAAAATGTAGGTCTTTCATACAGAGAAATTGTAGAGAAAGTCAAGGTGTCAGTGAGTAGTTTCCTTCACCATCAAAAAGTACTCAGAAACTGGGGGAAATCCTGACAGGAAGAGGCCTGGCAGACCCAAAACCACAACAGCATCAGAAGACACATTTCTGAGAGAGTTAATAGCCTGTGTGATAGGCGACTCGCAGGACAACAGCTTCAAGCACAGCATAATACTGGTCGTAATAAGCAAGTCTCAGTTTCAACTGTGAAAAGAAGACTTGGAGTTGCAGGTTTGATGCGTCGAGTTGCAGCAAAAAGCCATTGCTGAGACTTCAGAATAAGAAAAAGAGGCTTTCTTGGGCCATGAAACACTGGCAGTGGACTACTGAAGACTGGAAGAAGGTGTTATGGACTGATGAATCCAAATTTGAAATCTTCGGTTCATCACACAGGATTTTTGTACGCCGTCGAGTAGGTGAAAGGACGGTTCCTCAGTATATATACACACTTAACCATCCATTATATTCATTATATATATTAGGGCTGCACAATACTGGAAAAAACTGACACTGTGATTTTTTTTTTTTTTTTTTAACCCTGCAATATGAAATAGCTGTGTGGTCCTGACATCGTGTTCCCTTTCATTGTAAGAACAATCGCAAGGCACTATTGACAAAGAACACGTGTTCTGATATCATCCTTCAACATAATTCTAGATAACTGAGGATGCTTTTCTTTTTGGCACAAAGTCTTCATTTTCTGTGATTTTTCTCCTGCTCATTGCTCATTTTTTCAACTTTACCAGCGACTCACTCCGTGTGCAGGGGCGTGGTCTGCTTTGGCAAACTGATAAAGAACAATTGCGATTGGTGGATCACTGCACACAGTGTATGTCAGTCAGATACCCTTGAAATAAGATGAGAACACATTGGGTTCATTTGCCTCCTACATTACAGGACCTGTGATGCGACTGTTGCGCACACCTACATTGCAATGATGACGCTCAAGTGATACATTGAGCAGCTCTTTTGTATACATAACACAGAGCCTAACAATCTGCTTCTTTCACTTATGGATGAAAAAGTGTTGCTGCAAATGTTAAAGGAGATGTGATGTAGCAGCTTCACTATATCAGCTGTTATTATTTCTAATCCTAGTTTTAGTGACGCAGGTAGTTTTGTGAAGTTTGGCTACTACCACTCATACACTACACAAACTCTGGACTATAAACTTAGATACAGTTGTTGTATTTAAGTGCATAATGACACTGTTACAAAAGTGTTTTGAGATGCAACTGAAAATATTAAGTATTTTTACAAATGTGAGAAAGAAATCAAAGAAAAAAATTATACTTACTTTTATGGATGTAGCTCAAATAATCTTTTATATTGTGTATGGATTTCTCATAATAGCCTAGTGACCCATTTAAATTTTTCAGACAAAATAGGTTAGGTGCCACCTGTGGTTTGGGGGGAAATACCTTTGGCTGCGTGGTTCTGAGCTGTGGGGCTGCAGGCCAGCAATGTCGCCAGAGCTTTAGCTGTCTGCTCCTTTAAAGGGTCTTGAAGTGTCTTCTTCTCAAAACTCTGATGTAAACAGTTATAATCAGGTATTAAAGTATACAAACTTAACCACCAGCACGTATTGTATAGTCATGCATACTATGCACCGATGTAAACGAAAACTATGGGATGTGAGCAGCGCCGTGTACCTGCAGTAGCATCTCACACAGATGACCGGCTGATGGACCATTCAGGACGTCAGACAGAGGGGGGCCATGGTGTGAATTCAGGGCTGTATCTGCTATTTCTCGTCTCTTTGTCTCTTCTGTAAAAACGGCACTAACGAACTGTAAAGCTGCTTTGTGAAGAAGGGGATCCGTGAACTTCTCATCAATACACACTGACAATGTTCCTGCAAAATACACAGCATGCATAAACACTTACAGTCAGACAAAAAAAAAATACATGAATAGATTTTTCTTGTGCCAAATAAAAACATATCGACATCTCAAGTCTCCTGAGAGGTTTGTTCATGTTTGCACCAGTGTAGTAGAAAAACGTTAATCCCCTAATGTGGAAAGCACAAACGCGATATAGTCATGAACACATGCACAATGGCTCCAAGAGTATCTTTTACTGGACTTATCAGATTTTCCTGCTGCAGTATTAATCACAGTAGAACAGGAGTGGGAGGGGGAGCAGCAGCATAAGCACAGGATGCAATTATCCTATCCTAACATCTGTTCAGTGCAGTTAATAGGCCCAGTCATGAAAAAACCAAAGTATTAACATGATATCTATGATTTCTATTATTTTCCATCAGAATTCATGATTATATTTGTCAAATGCTGATCCTGATTACTTACTGTGCAGCTGACAGAATAATTAAATTTGTCACTTTTATCTCTTTCCTTTAATGGATGCACATTTCACACATACACACACAAAACGAGTGCTTGTGTACCTGCAAATGTCCGCCAGCGTCTTCCCAGCGCAGCAGAGACAGATGGGTATGCTGCTGAGCTGTCCCTCCTCACCAGAGTAGCCAGGAGCATAAACACGTCTGCCCAGCACATACAAACCACGTCCCGGGTACCTGCATCTGAGGAGGGGAAAAAGTGAGTCACAAATTTTATGACACGAGGCATCCACAAAGCCACACACAGATTACACTCTGGACACGCAGCCATCAAACAAATGCTTGAAACAGTAAACGCCATGAAGATTTGCATAGAAACAGATGTTTAAATGTGGGGTGCATGCACTCTATATAGAATACATGTTATTATATATACAGACCTGCAAACTAAGAGGGGCTGAAAAAGGTGACAAACTAAATTGCTATCTGGGGGCTGCGAAAACCCCCCCCTCAAAAAAAAAAAAAATTGTAATTTTAATGCAGAAATTCAGTGTCCTGGTGTACAGTGAGAGGAAAAGCAAGAGAAAATACAACATTTGCTTCAAGCTAAATAAAAATATTTATTTCCACCAGAAGCAACACTTGACAAACATTGTGAGAGAGCAAATAATCACTCAAAAGAGGTAGTGATAACACCATAATGTAACACATTTAGTGTGGGACAGAGAGAGAAGACAGCAAGAGATCTAGAGAGAATCAGACTGGTAAATGGGGGGAATCTTTTTACGCTCATTAACTATGTAGTTTTGAATATCCAAATGAAGTAAAAGGTAGTATAGTAAATGATAAATAAATGACAGGACTGCCAAGAAAAGCATCAGTATAGCTTGCCGGGGTATGTTATTTATTTATATATATATAAAAATATAATTTTATTTTTTTTAGATATATGTAGCAGTGTTATTGTAAAGAGGTACAGGTGGTACAGGGGATAAATTGAGTACAGTTAGACTGTAAATTCAGCATGTAATAGTTATAGAAACGCAAAAACTAGTATGCAGCAAATCATCTCAAGTTGATCACAATAAACACATCCATCTTATATCATGTATGCTGGAGTTTGCAATTAACAATTAGTGACTGTGTAACTCTAAGAGTAACCCAGCATTCAAACTCATGATCAAACATCCATTCATTTTTATGTGACAAAAACAATGTCAACCAGATAAATAACGTTAACACATGGTCTACTGTTGTATTGATCAAAATAAGGGAATCAAGTTGCCTAATTTTTACTATTTCTGCATGTGGTAAATTCAGTTTCACTACTGGATGACTATCTGACGTTTATATCGAAAAAAATGCAGTTGCACATGCCCGACGGTTTGGAGCATGCGCAGAATTCTTTGGGTGTAAAAACAGTTTGCGACAGCCGCCGAAACACTTGTGCGATGGGTTCTATCAACATCACTGAAGATTCTGAAAGTCCATTTTATTAGGTGGCTTCAGAGAGTCAGGTGTAGGTCTACAACAGGGGTGCCCAATCCTGGTTCTCGTGAGTTACTATCCTGCATGTTTTAGATGTGTCCCTCTTCCAACACACCTGATTCAAATGATGAGCCTATCATCAAGCTCTGCAGAAGCCTGATAACGACCATCAGGTGTGCTGGAAAATGGAAACATCTAAAACATGCAGGATAGTAGCTCTTGAGGAACAGGATTGGGCACCCCTGGTCTACAGTGATGTTTTTAACCTCTACTGCTCAGTGTGTGCTGCCTCTGGAGGCCTATTTAGCAATCAGTCTCATCAGTATTGATGACACCCCCCCCCAAAAAAAACTCCAAAACTCTTCAGATACAGATTATCCACAAATTTCACATAAAGGCGACAAGTTTGCAGGTATGTATATATATATTATTACTTTTACTTTAATTTAAAATGCATTTCTGACCTAATCCTTTTGTATCCAGCATGAGCACGGCGACCAGAGAAGCCAGCAACTGTTTCAGAAAGTCCATTTGCCCAATCAGCTCCTGGCTCACAGTGACACATGACTGCAGCAGTTTAGAGAAGCTCGACTGGAACTGAAGAAGGGTCACAAACTAGAAAAATACACACAGGAAGGAGAGTAACTTAATAAAACATTTACACAAATAGAAACACAAATGTTAATTCTTAAGCAGGTTGAAGTTTAAAGACAAGGATTGAAATCAACTTATAGTAAAACACAACTCTTTGTTAAAATTTGTTCAGTAACCGAAACAATGATATACTTTGAATATAAGCTTGTGAAGAATTCCACCCACACTAAAATCTGGAGGTGCAGACAACCTAGTGCTGCATGTACTATACCAGCCCACATTTTTGTGGTTAAGTCATAATAACAAAAAGAAAACTGTTCAGAGCTGTCTATCACAGTGTTCTCCACCTGGCTCTTGATGTCTTCTCTCTCCCCTGGTAGGATGTTGGGTGTCTTCAGCTCACTCAGACATCTCTCAGTGGGCCCAGTATCCACCAGACTGAGGAAAGAAATAAAGATGATGGAAAAGTATGAACATGAATGTGTTATGTGAGCTACGATTAACAATAATTTTTCCAGTGAATGTTATATATTGGCAATTTCCTCCCTAACCTATAAAGTGACAAGTGGAGAGAATTAAAGGGAAATATCAAGATCATCAAGAATGTTTTCGTAAGCAGACAGCACTTATTAAGCACATTAATACAGTTTCTTTCTAGGAAGACCCTTTTATTATGATTATACTGCACAAGTCTTTAGGCAAAAAAGCTGTGTCTCATTCATTTGTATGTGTCAGGAGGAATTACTATGTTCTGTCAGTTTTTAATGTTGTCTGACCACGTGGCCTCTTACCCAGCGAGGGCTGGCAGAATTTGGTTGTGTCGGATGGCTGTGAGGGTAAAATCTGGAAAGATAGCCAACAGGTTACTCAGCAGGCCACAGTGGGCTGTCAGGAGGTCAGGAGTTACTATGACAACAGGTTCTATGGCCGAGGGCTCTGGTTGTTGGGAGTCATGGGAGTTAACAGAGTCACTGGTGTCTGTGTCACTCTGGCCTGTGAGACACATCAATGGACGGTTATTAGAGCTGGGGCACACACAGTATGAATCACATCTCTGTCTGTCTAGACAACGTAATTACATAATCAAAGATATCAAACTAAGGGCAAGGTGTTACAAAATTCTTTTTATTGATCATTTAACCTAGAACCGTGAATACACAGATTGGGGGGGGGGGTTACTTTATACTGCAAGTATCACTGACTACAGAGAGTCTTTACTTGTATAGGCAAATACTGTGATGTTTTGCATAGTGTGAAGAACTAAATCATGCTGCTGCTATTATATATTATATAATGCATAGGTGTACAAAGAAAAACACACTCTGAAGTACCTTGAGCCATCAGTCTGCTCACAGGGGTGTCCTCTGTGATGTTCAAAGGGGAGAGAGCCTTAGGGGTGTGTGGCCCTGAACCTCTAATCTGTAACGGAAAACATGAAGATTTGCCATTTGAACTACAGCAGCTGGTAATTTGCCAAATTTTAGTCTGCGTGCATGAATTTCTGTTGATACAAGAGTTTTGCTAACCTCAGTGCTAGAGGTGGAGAGGGAACTGGAAGGTCTGCTAGAGTTGACAGTAGGTACTGGTGGGGCACATCTCCAGAACCACAGGGAATTTTCAGAATCTGGAGAAGAATACAAATGTACTGACTTGTAAAAGAAGGACAGTTGGACAGAGTGTTGAGGAAAAACTGTGAAAAAAAAACTGAAAAAACTCCAAGGTATACTGCTTTGAATACTATCACATTCACATGATCAAAGATATATAGTTTTGTTTTTATTTATTCATTCATTACAAACAAGGCACTGTAACTTAGATAAAAGTTCAATCAAACAAAAGCCTACCCTGTGAAGTGCTCTCCTGAGGACTAGGGCCACCTGTAGTACCAGCATGAGGTTGTAGGTGGAATGTGTACCTGCCTCGGTAACAAGTGGATGCAGCGAGTACCACATGCTGAAAATATTGACAGTGGTAAAGCAAAGCCTGAAGCGCCGGAAGACCCACCAAAGAGACACCAGATACCTCATCGTGAACACATGGGTGCTGAAAAACAAGAGGTAGAATGTTGGAACAAAGCAGAGAAATGAAGATGCAGCACACTGTTACATCTTTAGAAGAGACCAAAGAAAAATGAGATGATAAAAAACAAAAAGATAGAAAATTAGAAGGTAAAACCTAGTTGGGCTTAATCATATCATTATACATCACATATATTTGAAATACTGAATATTGTTTGTTAAGTTGTGACAGTAATGTAAAACATTAGATCACTTCCACTTTGACAGGATGACATTTCATGTCCCATTTCTTTTTTCTCGCAGTTCCCACAAGGCAAACATCAAGTCTAAAATTATATTTTCCTTTGACATGACCTGATTTATGTTTTGCATTACTGTCTGTTTTGGCAGTTATAACTAGTTTCTCATTTCTAAACAACATTTGTTTTAAGGAATGCGTACAATTCATCGGATTCATTTTGATAACCAGCCCAATTTAAATTAAGATGCTGCTGCTGCTGCTCAGACAGAGATTTAGACTTAATTATCTGAAATGTGAGAGCTGGGGGTCTGAGCCCCTGTAGAGCCTTAATTATAGCAACACCCCTGGTTTTAATCCTGAAGGGTTCAACAAGAGAGGACAGCTACAAATGGTGGAGAGGGAAAGAGAGGGGGTAAAAACAGAGAGAAGCATAAACAGTAAAGGGAGAGACAGGGGAAACAGTTCATGGTCTATAAAAGCTTTTTAACTGGCTGGCAGAGCTGCTGACCTGCCAGTGGGAGTCCTTGGCCTCCTCTGCGTTGGCAGGCATGGGCATCACCAGCAAATTCTGCAGGATAAATGCAGCCTGGACACACAAATCACAAGAAGAGAAGCGCACACATCAGGTCAAGTTAGATTAGCAACAGTGCCATCTGCCTGAGTTTGGCTGGTAATACATAAAAGTTCTAACCTCAGCCAGAAATCAAAGTGTACTTGCTTCACTGCCATTATTTTTAGCATTTTTCACACACTGAGTACTGAGTCTTGACAATTTGCAAAGTGTTCTATAATGAAGGTGATGAATCCAAAGAGAAAGCTATTTATTTCCTGTGCAGCAATATGGAAAAAACATGTTTCTTAGTTGTACAGACAGAAGAACAGAGCTGCACTTCAACTTTGTACCTCTCTGCGGACCATGCTGCTCTCCTGCTGATCCAAAAGGATATTAAGCAAAGTGCCCCACAGACCTCCACTGATGTTCTGACAGCTGGCACACAGAGCCTGGCACCCACTGGGCACCGAGGACAGAGCTGCACCAAGACCCAGACTGGCAAACCTCACCTGGGATGAGATGAGATGAAATGAAGGAAAACAAAAGAGATAGGAAGGGAAGGTTGACTGGCAGTGTGCTCAACCGTGGACTGTAGTCACATCAGCGGATTAAAAAGTGATGGACCTTTAATGACACACAAATGCTCCTTCTGTTCGGGGAAACTCAATAGCTACAATTAAATGTGAATTTGGACATTTGGCGACCATAATGAAAAAACACATTAAAGTTGACTAAGATTTAGATAAAGGATGACAAAGATAAAGTCTTTCTTGTCAAGGGAGTTTCAGGGTATGTAAACTTATGAGCATAACTGTATATGTTACTTCTTGCAGATCTCTTATGGATTTAAAATTATCCCAAAAAAATTCATGACAAAGTAGTTTATGGAGGAGTGCAGTCCATTTAACAACTAATAACAGATGTCTCATACAGGATACATAAGATACAGTGTGTATATTTGTGAACAGGAAGGAGCTTTTAAACCACACAAACAAACAAACAAAAAAAATAATAATCTGTACCTCTTTATCTCGGTCAACCCATAATGGGACAAGCCACGCTAAACCAAGCTGAGAGGCATTAGCCTCCTCTGTAGATGCTTCATTCCCCAAAGACCACTGTGAGATGAAGTCCTGGTGTAGACGAATGGGAATGAAACAATTTTGGTCAAATTCAAAAATGCTTTATCAGTTTGCAGTCTTGTATTCATTTTCTAAATACTTAAACCTCTTGTCTTTTCTTATTTTAACAACCTTTGTTTGTATTAACTTAAGCTTAAGTCTGTTTTAAAAGTATCAAACATTCTGACAAGTCCCCCCACGAAGCAGTGCTGCTGACACTTGCCTTGTCTTTGTTCTCAGCCATCATCTCATGAGACAGGTGAAGCAGACAGATAACAGCATTCTTGGTCACACCTTTGCCCATGAAAGACATAGAGTTTCCTCCCCACTCTACATAAAATGAGGAGATCACCTGTGCAAAGGACAGATTTTACAGGAAATCATGAAGTGAAGCCCACTACAGTCCTGTTGTGGGTAAAGATGATAGATGCAGCCAAAAAGTCAAAAGTCAGGACTCAACACCACTGGGATCACTTGTGTCCTGGTAAAGTGATATTGCATTTTTGTTATGCAAAAAATGACGTATATACGTGAAAGCTATAAAACATCTGAGACCTGATTATTTCAATAATTTCTACTTAAGTCATACTAGGGTGTGGACCTACACACAAGAGATACCCAAGGCCTATGGAGTCAAGAGGTTGGGAGGGTGGGATTGAATGGGGTATATACTGTATCTAGTTGTCATTAAAGACATGGAGGTAGCCACCAAAGATCTTGACTGAAAATGACATTAATTTAATTCAGGGTTTCTGCAGGTATCAGCAAATCAAATTCAATACTTTTTAATGCCACTTCAAACTAATTTAATGACCATGTCCAACTGCAGATACAGTTTTATGTCAACAGGTTTTAACCAAGTTCTGAATAGTTCCTCCTCCAGTCACTTCTGCTGAAACTTGCATTTCCTTATTTTTCCAACATTCCCTCTGCTCTTTCACCATGGCATGAGCACGCTCACAGCATGTTGCATTCCAAGCATCCGATGTTGCGACTTCATGTATCAGCCATAAACAATAGCCAGTTAAAGCGTTCAGCCTGTCAATTATCACACTATACTATCAATCAAAATTATTAAATGTTTACTGAATCAAAACAAATCGTAAGAACTATGCTTTTATTTCCATCAGGTGTATTTAATTTTGAATGCCTCTGGACAATGAATTTAATGCTTTTAATGTCACTTAAGGCCTTAATTTTCATAAAAATCTATTTAATGACTTTTAATCCTTTTAATGACCCACAGAAACCCTGTAGTTCATGTTCATTATGGCTAAAAACCCCCCAAAACAAACAAGTGATAAGGAATGGGTGATAAGTAAAGTTAACAGTCTATTTTCTCAGGGGTGTGACTTCTGAAGCAAAAATAAAAGTTTGGACACCTCCACACTACAATGTGTTACACCACACTCTTGTGGACTGTTAAACAACTGAACAGATGGTGGTAGCAAGGTTGATTAATCTCATCAGCATCTTCACAGTGTGGCATATCTAATCAATGAGATTTTTACCTATTCCAATTCATGTCCCGTAACCATATTCTGCTTAATTTTAATTAATTCCACAGAAAGTACTATGCTTTTCATTTTATTCATTTCTTTAGGCGTTCTCATCTCTGAAGATAGAACAGGAGGCTTACATATGTTCATGAAACACATGAACATATGCACACATACTGTGCAGACAAAAACTTCACACATGCCACAAACAAACACACACACACACACCTCTAAAAGCCCGCTGAGATACTTGGAGCAGAGAGACATGGGTTCCTGGTCAGGGCAGTGGGAGCTCCAGCCAGGCTGGGCTGTCAGGTTGACCATGCCCTGCAGTGTCCTCTCCAGGCTGGGAAGGCCATAGAAACGTGGGGCATCGGACACCCGCAGGCTTTGAAGCAAACAGTCTGCCAACTGGCTCTTGAAGGGGCCTGCTAATGCCAAACATAGCCTGGACAGACAGGAAAGGACAGAGTGAGAAAGAGTGAGAAACAAGCAAATCAGAGAGACAACAGTCAGAAATGGGAAAAAGGGCAAAAACAGAACAGAGTGTTCATGAAATAAAGTAAACTAAGTGTTATTAATCTAAAAAATATATTATAAATCGCCTGGCATCGCTACTCTAAGTAGGACTTAAAAGTTTAGTTGAACCTCTGAATCCTCCAGCTATTGTCAGTGCAAAATATAATATGTGTAGACAATACAAGTTCCTATTAAAGCTACTTGGAAATAGAATTTATAGTTATTATTCATTTAAACTTAAGATGTTTTCATGTTTGTTTTTTATTGAAAATGCACACACAGAGGCATGAAAAAAGCACAGAGGGTCACAATAAAACTGAAGGTATGAGCAATCTACCTACTTGTCAGATGTGTTTCTTAGACGGAGGAGTAAGGTGTTAAAGAAGGTGGTGAGTTCTCGCTGTAGTCTCTGGCTCACTTGGTTCTTCATTTCCTCTTGCTCGCTGAGGTTTTGAGCTGAGGTCTGTGTCTGTGGCCCAAGCAGCAAATTGAGGAGGCTTGCGGTCTCCTGGATGATTGATAGACATAAACTTTATTGATTTAATTTTCAATTTATGTGTTTTCATTTAGATTTCATTCGGTTTTTTTATGTACTGATTTTTCATCCATTTCCAAAACAATAACCATTAGTTGAAAATTTTGTGGCAAACAAAAAAATCCAAAAGGTGATGTTTGCATTTCATTATGGCTGTTCTTAATTTAAAGAAACTAACTGTGAATGGAAAATGAGCAAACACTTCGACATACAAGACAATCTTTGTGAGCAATACATACAGAGGAGATAGTTAACACAAGTGTGGAGAGCGACAGATGTTCCTGAAACAGCTCAGTAATTACAGAAAAGTCTGAGCAGAGCTGAACAGCTCACCCCTACCAGGCATTCAATCCGAGTCTGCTTTAGCTGCCAGGGGAGGGCTTATTGTTTACACACACATTAATGAGAAAGCCAAGGTGAGACTGATTAAATCCTAAAAGTAGCTCTCCCCACAAAAAAAAAAAAAAAAAAAAGTGTGGTGATTCTTCTCCTAAGGCAATATGATGAATCCAACTTTGTTACAAGAGCTCAGTAAGAAATGCATGCAGGTCTGAGGTACTACACTGTGATTGTATTTAGCTGTCATTATGAGAGTAATATGCTTGATGTGGCTGAAGATTTATCCATGCTGTGATTATAGGTATCTAACCCTCTATGTTGGAGATTAACAGATTACTAAGTAACAGAGATGCACGCACACATACTCTGTAATTACTTCAGCACCAAAGGGAGGCTATAGTAGCTCACACTGATAACATCATACATATTGAGTTGTCAGTGGGCAGCTTAGTAGAATACTTCTAACTACTTCTACCAAATTAGATTCATAGAGTGATGTAATACCAGTGCACATATACCTAAAACTTACACCACTCAAATAAACTCTAAATTCTATATCCTACTCCTGTATTCTATATCCTATAATACATTTTTATTCCTGTTAGTTCAGATAGTTGAAATAACTGTATGGCTGTATTTGAAATATCACATTACTGACCAAAGATAATAAATAGTAATGACAAACCACCATTTTGTCTAATGGTGGATCAAAATAAGTCCACTTAGTGAATTCCTGCCACCTGCTCGGCAAGAGCTTGGAGTAGAGTTCAATATTTCCATGCATTAAATCTGAATGCATATGCGTGGGAGATGAACAACAACAATGTAAGTACATAAAACTACCGGACTATGTTTTGTTATCATTTATTTTCACACAAGTGATATTTTGTACAGAAAACATCTTATACCCTTGTGCTTTGAAATATCAGCCAATAAGCAAGATAACAGTAAGTAAATGTTTTGTATCAAAACATTCACGGAGAATTCTATGGCGAAGCATAACTCAGACCTCTAAACATTTACAAATGGTGGCCAGATAACAGTTTCCGTAGTGATAAGCCTGGGGATCATGTGGTTGTTGTACTGGTGTTCACATGTGGCACATCGCATAGAAAACAGCGAGCACTATATAGTGTCTATTTCTAAAGTACTAAGTATGTACTATCCAGTATATCATTCTGAAAACAGCCAGTGTGCACCTGGTTAAGAAGCAGCTTCAGTATCCAGCGCAGGTCCTTGTCCTCCTGGTCAGATACATACTCTGTGTGTACTTGCTTGAAATAGGCATTCAGAAATGCAACAATGCCCACCAGCAACTTCTCATCCTCCACACAGGCTGGACGCACCTGGAGAAACCTGCAGGGAAGGAAAAAATGGTTGTGGGAGAGTCAGGAGCCCAGCATAATAACTTTGTTTTTTTTTTTTTTGTTTTTTTAATTTAAATTACTGAAGTAGGTTCTTTAACTTTAACTTTTTTTTTTTTTTTTTACTTTTTTTACTCTTAACTTTTATCTTTAAAATTTATTTTGTGTTTCCTTTTAATTTGTAGTGGCTAGTCAATTCAAAACCTTCAAAGATAACAATGCAAAGCAACAAAGGTGGGCTACAATTATTCCTGCTCAGGTAGGGTGATGCGGTGGTGCAGTGGGTACCACTGTTGCCTCAGACAGCTTGGTTTGATACTCGTGTCCTTTCTGTGTGGAGTGTGCATGTTCTCTGCATGGGTTCTCTCCAGGTATTTCAGCTTCTTCCCAAAATCCAGAGACATGCACGGTTTTAAATCACCTGTAGGTGTGAATGTGCAAGTGAAAAGCTATTTGTCTGTACATGCCACCCTGTGATGAACTAGTAACACATCCAGGATGTAGCCCACCTATGCCTGTTGGTAGCTAGGATAGGCTCCAACCCTCCCATGACTCTCTCAAGCACCAAATGGTTCAGAAATTGAATAAAAGAACTGTTCAATCAAATGTCTTGTACCAGTTCACATATTTGTCTGATTCCAATTCTGATAAAACATGTAGCCCAGACAGTTGACAATGCTTCAAGTATGAGAAAGCCAAAGTGAGACTGCCTAAATCCTAAAAAGGAACTCACACAGACAGTTCTTAAAATAAGCTTCAGTATTATACCTTTGAATCAAAAACTGTGAGTTCATCCTGAAATTCAAATTTGAAGGAAATTCCCTCAAGGTGTTTCTGAGATTCCACTTTCCCAAATGAGAGGAATGACAGCAAACACAAAAAATATGAACAAAAAAAAAGAGCCTTAACAAGAGCTTTTACTAATAATATCATATTGTCATTATATTATTTTAGGAAATTTTTAATCTTCTATCAGCAGAGTGTAATAATCAAAGCACACAGCATGAAAAGCACCATGAATTCTAATTAGTTGTTTGACTTCATACTGGTTCATTGTTCTACAGAGCTGCAGTAGCTAAAATACTTATGGCAGTCAGAAACCTCTCATAATCTTCTTCGTTCATTAACCTTAACCAGATATATTTACTGCTTTTATTATGCAATCTTATGGTACATTAATGTTTTAATTGAATTTGTATGTACTGTACCTGGTCATTGCTGGATGCCAGCTGAGGGAATGCAGAGAGTCTCTGCAGCTGCAAATGGAGATGTGAGGCAGAGCCAGTTTGTCAATCAGTAAATAGAGGGTGAGCCTGGAAAGGGCAGAGGTCACCGAACTGTGTCCTGCTGCTGTGACGATGGCCTGAATGCAGTCCTGCAGCGCAGTGGGGAAGTGTACTGCCTGCAGCGCCACAACCTGCACTTCTGACAGCTTTAGGTCAGCATGAAATCTGCAGGGAATTAAATGGGAATATATGTGTTGAGTTGTGGAATAAAAATATTACAAGAATACTGACATGCTGACAGGTAACATCACCAAAAGGATACAAATAACAGCATTAACAAGATAAAAGTCTAACCAGTACAAATGATCAAAAATACCTTGAATTGTGACCTATGTAAATAAACATACACCCAGCATTTTCAGGGGTTAAAGACTTGTGCATATGTATTTGAAACAAAAAGTCAGTTCTCAGCTTTTATAGAATCATCCCTTCTGACCATGTACTATTCTCCTAAAAACAACATGGAATGAAATTTAGTTTCAGGTGGATTGATCCATTGATGTGGTGCTTTAAGCATCTGAAATGTAATAAAGCTGGTTAAAACAATTTGAGAGACAATCTCATCCTTTTGAATTAGGTCTCATTACAAGTAAATGGAGACGGATGAAACACAAGACGCCAAGCCTCAGAAACAATGTGTTCACTACAATTCCCCTCATTTGAGAGACACTGTATAAGGGTGACTTGTAACAGAGACAGAGTTGAAATATTCTGCATCTAAAACCAAAATGACATACATAATAATCTTAAAACAATACAGCAATGAACACAACATCAAACCATCACAGTTGAATGTGTATAAAATATCCAAGTTAGCAGATTTCTCAATTTCTTTCTATAGCAGTAAATTTAAATTATTTTGGATTATACAATAACAAAAGCTATGTCCATATTTCACTTTATGTAGAGCAGTGAAAAACTATGAGGTTCTTACTCGGTGACATAACTAGAGTCATGCAGTCCCTCGAGGAGGTTGTCTACTCCAGAATGCCATGCAGTGTTCCAGGCTACCTGCAGGGCTTGGCGTGCAGGGCCCAGGGTCCAAAGGTCAGAGGAAGGGGGCAAGACACAGCAGTATGGACTGACAGCATGATGAGTAGCTGTTTGAAATGGGATGTTGTACCTGGAAGAGAAGCTTGATGTTAAATGGGAGAGGCTCTCTAAAAAGACCACAGTACAAAGGAGTGTTGACCATTGACCTTCACAACCTTATAGATAGTGTTACCTGTGTATTATTGACAGCGGTAGAGAGAACAGTGAGAGATTCACATCAGTGCTGGATTTGTCTGACCTGATGTGATACAAAGAAACCAAGATTTTGTATAGATGATTATAATATTAGATTCTTGATAAGTTCAAAGAGAGAAAAGACTCACCACATTTCAAGGCTGGCAATCTCATCAAACAGCAATAAACTCATCAGTACAGTCACTTCACTTCCATTGCCTTTGTTTTCTTTCAGTATTAAGGATGCTGTGAAGTCAAAACACAATACAGATATAAATATGAATTAGAAAATAATGATCTCAACTCTGAAGTGTAGGTCTAAATGCAAGTGGATGCATTAAAAATCCATTAATTTATAATGTATTGCATCAAGTAACGTTAAATGAACTAAGAATAAACACCTACAGCAGGTGTACACAGCCGCTACATTCAGCTCAAGAGACATGTTGCATCACACCAATATGCCATTTTATACTGTGACAACATCATTAAGAACTATGCACCAATGGAAGATTTGTCGTCTTCTTTTGAGAATGTGCCCCCAAGACACATAACATTGCATGTATCATTGTTACTTAATGAGTTGTCTTGTGAATGTACCCCTGAGCAGTGTGAGGAGCAGGAGGTTGCGCTGTGCCAGGCAGCGCCTCAGAGAGGGATCAGCATACACAAGCTTCCTCAGGATACACACACACGGCTCCAACAGGCAATCCAAGCTCTGGAGAGAGCAACAACATGTGCACTTGGTGTTTAATTGCAGGGAAAATATAAATAAATACACAAATTCTCTTTCTGTCTCTTTACTGTCACTTCACATAAACTGGATCCAAATCCAGTGATTATGCAGGGTGAAGGAAATTGAGGGTCAGGACACAGATAACCTGCAGGCATATCTTATACACACTTGTTAGCTGAGAAAAGTCATTCTCTGTGGGTCTGTTCCTCCACCTCCATGTAGCCAGACATACTGGACCATTACCCCTGTTAGCGGTTTCTGATTCAAGGCCTGGGAATGATCAGCAGGCTTCAGTAACTAGAAGGCAAAAATCACTGCTGACCAGGGCCTGTCTGACATTATTAACACAGGCCATTTCATCCTTCCAACATGCACGCTTCAGTAAGTTTCCTCCACATCCGCTGGCAACACATGTTCGTACATATAAACGAGGACATGGACTCAGACAGTTGCATGCAGACACACACACTTATCACCTCCATGCAGAGATACAGATTTATTGTTTTATTATTTTTGCCTAAGCAGTTTTTTTTTTTGGGTGGGGGGGTTGTACCTTGTTTCCGTTTATACTTTCAAGAATGAGAGAAATGACTTTGTCTGTTATTCCAAGATTCTTGAGCACAGGGTGCATTGTTGTGTCTGCAGGGAAGAAGAAGAAAAATTCAATAAACTGACAATAAACATTTGCATAAGCCTCAACTGTTTGCTCAACCAGGCTGTCTTAACATATGGTGGTGGGAAGGCACCCACTCTGCACATTGCAGACTTCACAAGGGCAAAGCTGTCATTTATCACAAACTTTTGAAGTTAGTTTTTGATTTAACAAGTGCTTACAATGCAGTCTGAAAATATGATTAGGTCTTTCAAGTCTCCCATTTAAAAACAAGTGACTGGAATTTCAGACATTAAGCTAAAGCTCTATGAGCAGAATTCCCAATTCATCTGTCAGATGGAAGTAAATAGTTACCGAAATTTTTATCTTAAAATCATCTTCACACCTTGGCAGGTACTTGTGAATCATAACTGTAAAAGCAGGAGTCAAAAGGCATATACATGAAAGAAAAAACTATGGGTGCTTTTAAACACACCAGAGTAAAAAGGAAATGGTGTAAATTATAAAACAACAGTACAAAATAAAATATCTTTCGATAAAATTAAACTTTATAATTATCTTTAAAAAGGAAATTGTTCTAGGTTGATGCCTAACCTTGAAGCACCACAGACAGCTGTTCAGCAGCTGATCTTCTAAGGGAGATGTCAACAGTATCTGAGGACAGGATAGAAAACAGCTTCTCCACCGACTCCACCTAGAGAACATAAAACACATGCAACATATGCAGATATACTCAGATACCAATGATACTGCCAATATGATGGAGGTGCACATTATGCTTATACTGTTATATTCATAGTTTTCTGTGTTGCATAACGAGAGGTCCTGGTGTGTGTACATGGTTCTGTTTGTGCCATGTGCACAAACAGAACCCTCTGTATATACATTTTCCCCTCTGTATATACATTTTCCCCTCTGTATATAAATTTATACCTTTAGAATGGACTTGCTGCTTGTATCAAGACTGATGTCTAAAGGATTTCTGAGGCAGTAAATATTTGGGAGAGAAGAGATCAGCGGTTGTTGTTCCAGATCCAGTCTGGCAATTTCAGCCCCATCAGAACTGGTTAGGTGAAGAAGAATTTGCTGCACTGCTGCTATTCTCACACTGTTAACAATAAGCAGAATAGAGGCAACTGAGGGTGAAAAAGTAGAGAACATTATGCAGTGCTCTCAACACATTAATTATAATGTAAACCAAACAATAAGTGTTTGTAAAGCAAGCCCTGACATAGAAATACACATTTCTCTACCTTTTATATACAGCCTGGCCAAAAAAGTTCCACTTTCTAATATTTAATTGGACCAGCATCAGTTCTGATTACAGCGCACGTTCACTATTAACATATTACAACATTTATTTCTGTATATACATAGTTGTGTTATTTTTTTGGCCTAGAGCTTGTGCCAATGATGGGAAAGACAGAGTAAAACATATTAATCACTGTAGTAATCATCCAATGGAGGACTCTTCTCTAATTGCTTAGTTAGTATTTTTGAACAGGCTGTATACTTTTAAACATTTCATTGACATGATTAAATGTCAGTACTTGAACATCTAGATCAATATATGACTTTCTGCCAAAATGTACAACAGCCTGTCACCTAGCCACTGCCTGGAGTTAATTTCCATCTCCCTCAAAATTCATAGGCTGGGACAGGTAACTTTTACACAGGCCTCACATAACATTTCAGTGACTTGAGCAATGCACCTGACAGAATCTGACAGTTGTAATATGCCTATCATAAGTGAGCAAGTGGAACAAAATATTCAGACTCCGAGGACTTTATCTGGTTCACTAAAAATCCAGAGACCCACCATCAAACTTGTCAAACAACTTCACAAAAAAGACACAAAGAAAAACACAGCATTATAGACATACATTATAAGCACACAATTGTCTTATAACACCCACTGCACACATACACCAACACAGACACAAGAAAGACCCAAAGCTTGGACTCACGAGGGCTGTTTAGTGAAAAGGAGTCGCAGCGCTGCTTTTAGCTTGGCTGTACTTGGAAACACGTTGTTTCTTGCCACGTCCGACATGTCACTTATCAGCAGGACACATTTTCCTAGTGACTCTTCAGTGCTGGCATAACCCTGCCACACACACACAGATATAAACACATCCACAAATAATTCTCAGACTGCTTTGGCAGACAATGGGGTGAACAATGGGGAATTCCTGCTAAGCAGCACAACAGTAAATAAAATATGCATTGCTTTGATTACGGGTGGTTTCATTTCGTCTCTTGTTGACATGGCGGGCCCATCTCCGAATGGCCTCCTTGAATTAAATCACACTTGACAGGCTAGTCAAAATCTCATGTATATTCATGAAGAATTTTCAGGCTTTCGGTTGCCTGAAACTGAACAATTAATAAAAGCATGTTTTTTCCACCCAAAAAAGGAAACAATATAACACAGAATATGTAAATGAGAGAATAACTAAATTTTTCTCACTGGCAGCTCAATATGCAGTCTTTGTGGTCCAAGAGCGCTAAAATTGCAGTTTTGATCATAGTTTGCTTTGAATGTGGAAACATACACCGCCTCCTTTTGCTCCATGAATATAATTTAATAAGTTCTAAATATTATGAGCTCTACAATAAAAATACAAAGCACTGTCTTCAGAGAGCACACTACCTGTAATATGGGCATGACTGGGTAAATGGCCTCATTGAATCTGTCCCAGGTTGATGCTGTCATCATCAATTGCCCCTTGAGCAGGAACAGCAGGATATCCTTGGCAGCAACATTCACCTATAGATCACAGGTAAACTGCTGCGTTAACACATATACTACTGTTGATAAAACATTTACCATGAGGTACTATAAGACACAGACATAAACCTTTAATGATACACACAATACAGCTGAAACCATTTAAGATTAAAAAAAAAATGCTTGAAAAAGACTCAAATCACTTGGGTTGGTTTGCACTTTTACTCTTATTTTTGCCCTTGTTTGATTGTCTTTATCTTCTGAACCTGATCACAACTAGCATCTTTAAGAAGTGGAGGATAGCCAGTTAAACTTCACATCAAATAAAATACAGGATCTCACTCCAAGTCTAAAAGGTGCTCAAATTAGCTCTCAAAGAAGTAGAAGCACTAGCCCACCTTTTCTGCTGAGTCCTGCAGTCCAAAAGCACTTATTTCATACAGCACTCTGTGGTGGAGAAGAAAGTTGACTTCACTGCAGGCTCCTGGTTCCTGTCGTGATACGTTCTGGATGCCAAGGCAGTCCTAGGGGTGAGTGTAATCACACCAAATCACCTCATAAATTATCACTAGGCTCTCACTTGTACATGCATACCTAAGTTCCACTTCACTTCAAACGTAGCAATGTACCCTTAACAGTAGTTGGTAAAATGGATGGATAATAGTGGAGAGAAATGGAAAGAATGTCTGATTGCAAATGTCAAAGGTTTTTTTTATTGCACACTGTCAAAGATCTGTGAGCTATTCATCTTCACCCAACTTATTTACATATGGTTTCCCCAACAAGAGTCCCATTTTATCGCTACATTAGGTTGCATGATGCATTTTAGCCATGATCCTGCTTATAAAAATGACTTGTTTCTGACCTTGACCAGGTTTAAAGTGCATGCGTATGTTTCTGTCTTGACAGGCAGTAACGGATGAGACAGGAGCTTGAGGAGAAGGTTTTGGCTCTCTGTTTGGAGTAGTGGACTGGGATGATCAAACTTCCACCTAATAATAGATATTCAAAGAAAACAGTAAAAACTATTACAAAGAAATGTAGCGCAGCATTAAAATATAGTATTCAAGAAAGTTGTGTCTTTACGTTGCAAGAAACATTGACTTCAAAGTATCTTACAGGTAAGAGCAGATGTGAACACATTCTTTTATGATGGGTAAGTGCTGGTGAAATGGGAGGCCATCAATGGCTTGGTCCGCCAGTTCCAGCAACTCCAACCAGTTCTTCTCTCCCTTCATGGAGGAACACATCAAATAATTGATACCAATTAGAGAGAAAGAAAATGAGTGACTTTAATGGAAAATTTTAGCAAAATCGTCAAAGTCTTTCAGGTTAGTCTGTTCAGTTCCAGATATATAAATTAGTTTGTGTTAGATGTCAGTTCTACAGCTGCCAAATGTCTAATAAAAAAGTCAATGGCAGTTAATTTCAGACAGTACCATTTTTTCATAATATTGTCCCATAAGTTGTATTGTCTGATTTGTCCTACTACGAACTATTCTAGTATATCAGCCTTTAAAAATCCACAACTGGAGTGTAATTTTTAAAAAAAAAAAGATTACTCCTGTTCTAGAGATTATTTAAGCTTCTTTTGACTTTAAAGTAAAAATGTAATATGCAGCTTATACCTCAGCCTGTGATTCCTTGAGAAAGTTGCAAGTTGATTCCATCCAGAGGGCAGCACGGGTCACCCGCCTGTAGAGGTCGTGGCTGTCTGAATTCACCTGCTCCAGGTAGGCCACTGCTGTCTCTTGCATGCTCGGTAATAAACGTCCCAATGATGTGTCCAGACAGAGGTGAAAAATAGCTGTTGCAGTGTTTTCTGGAAGATTGTCACTAGCCTGTTTGAGATTAAGAGACCCCATCTTAATTTTTACATTTTGATAGAGTGGTAGTAAAATAAGTAATTTGGTCACACATACCTTCTCAGGAGGGAGGACTGTCTGTAAGAGTTTAATGGTGAATAAGGCAGTGCCTGTATAGGCCAATCTGTGGTGAACCTGAGAGTTGCGGGAAATGTCTGCTGAATAGCTCTGGTGGAGGCTCAGGATATCCCCCAACAGTTCCATGCACGCTTGCAGCCTTTCCTTCTAAAATACACATAGAAATGAATGTACACAATGGCACACATGCTTCACAAACACATCCACATGTACTCACATCATGCACATGTTCACACACACACACACACACACACACACACACACACACACACACACACACACACACACAGACAGACACTCTCGACTGCACAGTTACTGGCTGGGAGCCAGGAGAAAAATTGTTCGTTCCAGGGGTTAGGAATTGAATGTAATCAGATTTCAGGGTTATTTTGGGACGAGATACAGATCCACCCTATCGCAGTATGAATAAATTGGAACAATCTATTCTAAGCCACTTTGTTCTAGGAGGAAAAATTAAACAATTGAGGAGAAATACCAGCAGGGGGCAGTAGATGCACTGTGCATTGCTCAGCTGGCATGAACAGTTCGGCCCATTCCCATAGGAAAAACCTAGAGGTCTGGCACACAAAAGCTGCTCTCTACATAAAGATGACAAAACAGTTCTCAGGCTGCAAGGCTCTGGGCATGTATTAAACAGCAGAGGGCCAGAGGGGCTTGAGCTTGACAAGTGTATAAGTCCCCTAGCAGAGGAACATACTCTTTAAACAGTCAAGGAGGATAACAAATGCACAGTAGCTAGAAAAAAAAACACCAGTTTAACACAATCCATTTTGTTGACTTTATACACATAACACAAGAAGACATTTACTAATCAAAAATACCTCAGCCTGTATAAACTCAAGGTTACAGATAAACAAGCACACATGTGATGTATGTGTGAGTGCTCTTTTAAAACCAATAGGAAGCCTTTGTAACCTTATATAACTTATTCAGCTCAATCACATGCATTCAGCTCTCCTTGACAGTTGAGTACCGTATGCCTGTGTGTCTGTGCTAAATTGTCTTGTGGCCAACCCAGTTCGCCTTTTCAGTGAAGTGTATCCATTCATCTACATAAGAGCCTGTCATGAATTGTGTTTTGACTTGCCAGCTCCATCCCCACCAGGCTGCGATCATCCCAGACCAGCTCACAAACACTGTCCCCAAGCAGGAGGACAGCGTCGCACAGCAGCTCCAGAACACGATGGAACACATGTGAACTCTCTAAGGAGAGAAACAGAGCAACAGCAAGAGATTTTTTTGACAAGATCAAATAACTGGCAGGATACTTGGATGGTTAATGTTGCAGCAAAACAGGCGAGAAAATATTTGCGTTACCTCACACAGCAAAGAAGCAAAAGTGCAAACACACATTTACAAGGATTACAACCCCACCTAATGCTCCTACCTGTTTTAAGAAGTGGTATTGAATGCTCCATGGTAGCTACAGTGAATTGAGCCAGTGTTAGCTGCTGTAACTGCAGTTCCAAGACATCTTCCACACCAAGATCAGGTAGTTCCAAGTGGGCCACGTCTGCAGGTGACTGGGGTGTCTGCCTGGGGGCCTGGAATGCTGCTCCACCTCTATGCGAACTGCCACTGGATGCATCACAGACAAATACAGAAAAGGCATGATTTGTACTTGGACCTCTCAAATACAAGATGTGACGAACGAGCTGCACAGGAATGGATCATAAAAACTGAATATGCCATCACTTTTAAACACCACAGATCAGCCTCTAGGGGGCTTGTGGTGTTATTCAAATGTAGGCAGACGAATAAAATCCTCCACAGTCTTTCTCACATCGTTTTATCTTCATGTGCAGGCTGCTGGTGTCAGTAGCAATTTTGTCATTATCAAAGCCACAAAAAAAATCCTACTGTGTACAAATTTCCAGAAGTATACGCCTCTGTACACCCTCTTGTTAAATGCAATGTATAAAGATCAGAATTGACTAGAGAACTGAATCATAGAAAACATGTTGAAGAGAGAAAGACAAGTTAAAATAACACCATTTGTGAGTAACACTCTGAAGAAGTGCAATAAAAGCCAAACTGGCAGAAATCCATGCACTCACTACTAACATGAAGAAACACACAGGCACAACCCTCTAGCTAGCAACATTCTGAGCAAATTTACACAGAGTGATGCAGTGATTGTGCTCTTAAATCACCTTATTAAAAACATACACACTGATGTGGAATTACATTTATACACACACCTGTTGGAAGTTGCATCCCCATCTTGACCATCTCCCCGTGCTCTCTGGCCTGGGCGTCCCAGTACAGAGGGCCTAAGGGAGCACTCTGCTGCAGGAGATGAGGCCTGGGAACGCTGGGTACCCCGCACATCATGGGAGTGAGAGAAGGAGGAGTTTTGGGACACTGGATCTATACAACATGTAACAAAAAAAGGATAAAAATGTAAATTACTGAGGATAACATGACATGTAATTAACTACAGTTACATTTGTACACCACGTAAACTCACAAACAGTGCTACCTTGTTTTGTTGAGTAAAAGCTTGGATCTTGGTGAAAGCGCAGTCTCCTCCTTAGCCCCATACAAAGCTGTCGCAGACAGGAAAGAGCTTGCAATTGGAGGTGGGTGGCATCGCCTCTTCCTGAGCCCAGCCTCAACAGTGACAGCAAATTCTGAAAAAGCAAAGTGATATGAGACACTGGGCAAAATCATTTTGAGAAAATGAAAACTAAATAATGAGTAATTTCCATCCAGAATAATATGCAGTTGTGTTAGTATAATGTTTAATGTAATGGGAGACAGTGTGTCACAGTTGTGTAAAAGCAGGGCCTTAAGTTCGACAGTGATAGAAAAGTTGCAATAAAGTTCACAAAATAAAAAGGGCAAGTTCTATTGAATTCTTGAAGCAGCAATTTGTTCTATGTTCAAATTCCCTGCCCTCTGTATCTAATGACGTCAAATCTCTAAATCTAACTCTTTTAATTTAGCTTAATAGCTTCAGTAACTCAATGGAGGGACAAGCAAAGCCACCACAAGATGAAGGTACTTTCCCATAATGATTTCTTTTTCATCATGAGACTGCTGGGTGACAGCATGCTAATACTGCTCTGAGACTGATGTAATAGAATGCCGTTACTTTATTAACAAAATAGTAATGTTCAACATGGCTCATCAGTGAAAAATGATAATTCCTCCAACACGTTCTTGATAACTTGATAAGGGCTCATTTACTTTGCTCTCATTCAATGTGTTGCTGACAGGACACAACAAAAAGTACAACCAACTTTAGCAGACAAGGAAGGAAAGAATACCAGTTTGAAGCAAACCATATTTGTTCAATACAGAGCTGGGCATTGTATAACTTGCACAACTGCACAGCCTTTGTTTTTTTCAAACCCACGAGCATTAAAACTTTTCTAATGCCTGTGAACCTAGTTTTACAGAGACTCTTGATATCAAAGAAAGCAATAAAGGAAAGAAGCAATACAAAAAGGGCTTCCACACCCTGTAAGATGTATATCATGACCCAGCTGGGTCCTCATGGCAATCCAGTACCTGCTCAAGCACAGTAAGCCTCCAGAGACTTCCACCACTCTTCCAGGATCAGGGCCATGGAATTATAAATTGGTGTTTTGTTCAAGGACAATATTTGACAGGTTATTATTTTTGTCACAATGACTAGAGTGCCCATCCTATAAATTCCACAAAAGCTATGATCATTCTAGCCTTTCCACCAAATATACTTAATATGAAAACAAAAATATTAAGCATCATGAACAAAAGTTGTCAGAGGACCACAAAAATGGGTGTGAAATTCTCATTAGACATTACCATATTTTAAAAGAAGCAAGAGGATATTTTAAAGTAAAGACAAAGCAAACACTGTTTGTCTGAGCCCAAATTGAAATGCCTCAAAGAAGACATCTTAGACAAAGCAGCACAAGCGTCAAGACAGTACACCACGCAAATTTTCATCTATACACTGATTTTTTTTTTTTATTCCTATATGTAATTAAACAGTACCTTGACAGATAAGACAAGCAAAGATAAAAGACAGGAAACTTTATAATAACAAGAGTTGCCATCCATACAATTTCAGGCTTGGTCCCAAAACTTACATACTTCAAATACATGAGTACAGACAAAGCAGTGTGTGCCTTCCTAGAAAAAAAACATAATGTAATAGAATGGTACCTTAACAATATTGGGCCTCTGCAGGAAGATCTCTGCGGGAAAGTCTTGCATAATGACATCACGTAGAAGTTCACATGTGGTCCGGACCAAGTTGGTGTTGCTGCTCCTAAGTGAGCTGTTTAAAAAGAATCAAAATTACACACATCATGCATTCAATATTTAATACAGCATATATAATGACATTAGGACACCACATAATTTATCTGTCACCTCTCATTTGATGAAAGTATGTGTCGGTCTGTGTTTGTCAAGGTCAGCCATGGAAAGACTGAAAACTTCAGACATCTCAC
Organism: Ostorhinchus rueppellii; assembly: GCA_030068375.1. Taxonomy (NCBI): domain Eukaryota; kingdom Metazoa; phylum Chordata; class Actinopteri; order Kurtiformes; family Apogonidae; genus Ostorhinchus; species Ostorhinchus rueppellii. The sequence goes on from JAQQZY010000014.1 coordinate 23,950,313, forward strand.
AATCTCATGCACTGCATGGTGTAGAGGGATAAGGACATATTTTCAGATAATGCACTGTGAGAGAAAAAAGCAGGTGACATATAAACTAAGGCACTAAAAAACATTGAAAGTATTGAAAATACCTTTTATCTTGTGAGGTGGTACATCTGTTTGACTTGACATGCTTTTTTGGAAATAGCCCATTTTTGGAAAAGGCTCTTCAGATTGATCTATCGTTGGGCCTAAACAGAAGCATATTTGACATTAAAATAACCACTTGCACTGTGCAAAACTGTTATAGGGTATGTGCAAAGTGAAAGAACAACAAACCATCCCATCCCACCTCTGCACTATGATTAGAAAATGTTTAGCGTATTGTATGTCAGACTCTTAACACAGCCAAACACCTGTTGCAGTAGTAACCGGCTGGTTATGTGAATACACTATTGTATGGCTCGGCAGTAGTTCAGGTAGCTGGAACAGCTGGTCCAGAGTCCCATCAATGACAGCTCGCAGTCTGGGTTCCACATTAGGAGACAGTTGGGTGAGGAAGTCCACCGCCCCAACATCTCTTAGCATCTGGGCTGCACTGGGATGCTTCGGGGGAAAAAATGACAAAGTAAACGTTCTTCCTGCAGTGTAGCCAAAAGAAGTCCCTACTGGAATTTTCTATACTAAAATGTCTGAAAATCTTTTTTTTTTTTAAGCTACAAGTGCCCATCCCTCCCATTCCACAGTCCTCGGTGTAAACTATTAAATCTAACGTTACCTTGGATAATGTGTTGAGCAACTCAAGGACCTCCTCCTGCATTGGCACCTCGGGGAAATTGAACCACTCAAGTAGATACACAAACAACATCTTTTCTTGGACAATATCACAGACGGAAATCAGGGAATGGTCCAGCTTGCACAGGATGTTTTTTAATGCCCGAACTCGTATCTCCACTAAAGAGTGGCCTAGGGTTAAGAGACAACAAATAATGTATGAAATGGGAGCGATGTTTATAAAGCAAAGTTTTCGCTATACGGTAACAAAGATATTCGGAAAACGTCACCTTCTAATTTGTTAGCTAACATTAGCGTTATGGATTAGTTATTTCTGTAAGTCTCCATACAATACTAGCCTGGCAAAACATGCTAACAGTAGTGTTAAAGTAATGGTAAAGGTTTGATTAGTTAGCATAAGCGGCTAATGTTAGTTAAGCAAGTGAAAGTTCAGGATAAGTCAGCCTTCTTAGCTATATTTGCCCATGTAATTTAGCCTACCTATTTTCTTTATAATGGGAGATAAATCCATGTCCACCGTCTTTAAAAGTGCTCTATACAGGTTTGTCAGTTTGGTGAGCAGTTGTCTGCTACAGTCATGTCAACAACGCCTGCACCGCCCGGGTTTGTTTTCAACGACCGCGCCAGCGTCCTACTTCCTGTGTGGATCAAGATGCGTTCAAGGCCTTCAGAACTTCAGGAGAAACTGGACCAGTGTGTGAACTTGGTACTGTGCAGTGATGCAAGACACAAAATCTTATCATAAGACTGTAATCGCTTGTCACAAATCATCAAGATAGATTAAAAAAACACAACCAAACAAACCGAGATATAATTTGTCAAAAGGGCGTCACAGTTGAGGTTTCTGACAGCGAAGCTTCAAGTTTGTTCAAATTTAAACCAATTTTTTCCAGGTGCCATAAATATTACCTTGCCCACCACTTGTACCCCACCAGCAAAGATGTGGGCAGTTCTTTTAAAACTTGCAGGCTCCAGCACTTGTCAGTGACTCATAGAGTGCTCTGTGTGTGGCATACCACATTCAGTGTCATTTCTCTTGCCAAGATAATCAGTGTTTCAAAGCAAGTTCAAAACGATTGAAGGTGTTTGCATTGCTACTGTCATGAAGTTGTGACATCCTGTCAATGATATTTTCAAGCACTGATCCTCTCAAAAATCAAAGTTGATGTTTCATGTCTCTCCAGTGAAGTGTAGGCATAGGCTACATTATTTCTTCACACTGCATTAATGTATCTGCACAAGATCTCGCACTTGAGATGTGATGTAGGCTTGATGCTTAGAATGGGGTGATAAACACAGGGTGATAATTAACAAACTCAACAAATGATAAAATGACAATAAAAAAATCACATTGCATTTTTGAAATCTGGAGATATGGCACCATAATTAATTTGGTCTCCTGCTGTATAGTTTTGCAGTCTGAGACACAGGGAAAATTGTGTGTTATGATAGTTTTATTTTAATCCTTGGGCAATTACAAACTATTTTTCTTCACAATATTTTACATATCAGTTACAGCCACACTTTATATAATAATTTTCCACATGCATTCCAAACCAATTATTCCCTTTCTCAAAATCTCTGTAATTTAGTGTTGTATGTGCAATAGATATGTACATATAAGAAGCTCAAATATCTGCCTGCTGACCAGAATTGTGAATAGGTTTTGTGTTTAACTAACTCTCTGAACAGCACAAAAAGGCTAAAAGATTTATTTAATCTACATTGAGCTCTGATACAACAGAGGATTGGAGTTTATAGTAACGTTTTGACAGTCCAGAAGTTAGAATTCATTGCAGTCTTTCTCACTGAAATTCAGCCTTACCACATCATATCTGTTGAAGGAGAGTACTGTCTTCCAAACAGGTGAGAAGGTCTTTTCCTCAGAGAAAACTATATTGCCTTAGGTCAGACTAGAACTTCTCAATAGCTGTTGAATACTTGAAACAGCCCATTGAAACATTTCATCATATCAAACATGTTGTAAGTTGTAGGAAAACACTACAAAATGGGTTTTTTTTCCTACATATAAATTATATTCACTAGATACTGAGGGCTGTCAACCTCCTTTTTCAATTTTTTTAATGCGTTGCCTTTTTTTTCCCAATGTGCAATTTAAACATTTTATCATAATAAACTGTTTTAAAAATGTTATGTTGTGTTAGGTTAATCCATGAGCCACCTATGAATGTGCTTGAATTAATCCTAATATGATGTAGAAATCATGCCATTTTAAAAAATTGAAGTTAGATTTACTGTTTGGCATGATCTCAATCTTCAGACTATGATGCTTAGAGCTAAAGATCATCATCAAGGTCATAAAGCTTTATTGTAATGTATTTGCCAAATTGAACAGAATCACTGAACTGCTGACGATTGTGAAGTGGCTGTCTGTCAAAGGCAGGATTAATCTCAATTTTTAAGAATTCATCAGAGTATGTAGCATAAATAAAACATAGAAAAGGTTCTTCAAGTTAAGTCTAATATCAGGAAAATTTACCAGGCAAAAGACATGCCTGTTAAAGTTATAGCCGTTAAAACAAGGTCAAAAGTGTAAATTAATCATGCCATTATCATAATTGTCCACAGTGCACCACACCATATGGTAACAAAATACAAGGAGAAACTACTAGAATTAATAATGTGAAATCAAGGGTGATTGAACCAATTCAAAGAACATACTGCAACAATACACAATTTATTCATTGTTTTAACCAGGAAGTCATTTGGACTGAGTTCAAGTCTCAATAGCTGAGTCACTGTATTGTATGTGGACGCAGATGGTGTAACAGTAATTAATGCACAATCTTTGAAGACCTCTTAAAACCTCTAATAAAGGAAGCGAAATCTCATATTAATGATTCATTTAGTTGTGTGTTACTCGGTGATCATTAAATATAAAAGAGAATTACAATGAAATCACACTGTGGCAGCATAACAATGAGGGGTATGGACATAATCCTTTCCATAAATGCGCAGACTGTATTTTGAGGCAAACCCTTCCCTTCCTATGTTATTCCACAGTCATTCCTGAAACAAAACCCAAGTGGTCCCACTGGTCCTGTCACTGTTTGACATGCCTGCTGTACCCGTCTTCCGCTCCACTGCAAGTGTTGAGGATATGAGGGTAGGCACCGAGGGGCCCCCGACAATCCCCTGTTGGCAAAGGAGTCAAGTCAAAGGACTGAGTCAAACTACAGAAAGGGCAGTCATATTGTGCAAATAATTTATGGCTGATACAGCATTCATTTGAAGCTAATATGAAACAAGAGGAGCTTCCCCATGTGTACAGGTGTGTCATTAGGGTGTGTGGCCTCATGTGACTTGTGCTTTTTGTTGTGCCTTTATTCAAATGATACTGGATGTATGGGTCTTTACCAAGGTACATTTTCCTCTCTATGGTGTTAGACAATACAATGCAGATACTGTCAGATAATTACTATCAAACTCTTAAAGTTCCATATATATATAAAATTGTATACTAATAGACTGCTATTAGTAATTGTTTGATTTGTTTATCCTGTCATGACCAAACAGAAATGGTTGTGCCCACAGCTGAATATTTACTTGTTTTTTCTGTCGTAAGCAAATATCAAACAGACTAAAGTTTGTTTGTCATGTCTAATTTAGCTTGTAGAAACACTGCATCCTTGCTTCGCCGTGTCCTTGGTGCTATATCTAAGAGCTGCCAACCCCCCTCACCCCCCCTCCTGTGCCAACACATCAAGTGAAGGCAGCTTGATCAACCCTAATAGGGCCTGGTAATTAGAGGCTTTGCATAGAGCTTGTCTGCACACAGCTGCCCTAAGCAGGTTGGGGAAGGACTGCCATACACTTGACAGTGTGGAAAAAACAATGTAATGTTCAGAATATAGACCAAATTAGCATGGCAGTGGTAAACACAATCTACTTTAAAACAATACTGACACTAATTAGGCAACCAATGTATCATTTCAAAGTTCAAGTTTTTTCTGCTATATCAAACACATGGAAGTCTTAGAGACTCAATTTGATGTTTCTGGAATACAAATTAGAAAGACCTCCTGTACAAAAGGCTAAATACAATCAACATTTGGTATAAAATAGTATTACTTACTTCTCTGATAACTACAGTTGAAAACTTTACCATCCAATTGTCTGAAACTAAAGAAAAAAATAAAAATTTAATAAAAAGAATAGCAAGCACAAAATTTCCTTCATGGTCTTCACACGAAAAGCCCAAATGAATTGGATGATGCATTTAAAGCCTACTATTCTAAATCAGTTTAGAGACTACATAACTAATTCAATGCGGGACAGAAAACTGATTTGAATTGATCCTGCAGAGATTTTACAATATGTTTTGGCAGATAAGGATTTTTATTTTTTCTCCCCTTTCCTATGTTTTAAACAATACCTCATTGAAAGTCTATGGTAGAACAGTGGCAGAATCAGGTACAGGCTGGTGTAAATGGATCCAAATTGTAAATTAACCTTCGTGTGCAGAATTCTCTTGTATAATGTCGGAGTTAGAGATTATTCACAGCCTGGTATAATTTTGTAACTATTGATTTTTTGATTTTTATCTTTTTAAGAGAATAAATTGTTACAAATTATGTGCCCCATTTGTTCAGTTTTTAATGATATCAAACACATTGTATTAATTTTACATTTATTTTTTTATCTGACAGTTTTGACCATAGACTACAAACTTAATCTTCTCCTTGATTTTTAATGTAATAATAGCACTTCTCTTAATGTGTGGGCTACTCAAATTTCTGCGATAATGAAGGATGTAAACCTAACAGCCACACATCCATGTGTAAAAACTTGATGTCGCTGCTCAGTGTCTGATTCGCTGCATCTCTATCTGCTCCCAGAATTCAACAGGCAACAAAGGAAGAAAGGAAGAGGCCGTAGCTACAAAGTGTTAGCCAACAAAGGCAGAAAGATGTCACCTTATTGTGCCAGTCTGGTCGACTATGTACGCTCGCAAATGTAGAGAAGTACTAAATCCGGTCATATAAATACGTTATACCTTCGTATCAACGCCGAAGACGACCTGAAGAAAGGTAATGATGTTTATTTCCGACAGCAAATGTTAACAAAGCTAGCTGAATTATATAGGTAGTGAGCTAGCCCAACATTAGCCAAGCTAACATAAGCTAACAATCGTTATGGAGCGAACCTTCCATGGACGCCTCCTACAAAACAAATGTCAGCATCTCCGGGGTGTTTTTATCAAATAAGGAAACGAGATATCATCTGAAAAAGACGATGCAAGTTTGACATTAACTAAATGAGGATAGATCATGAATTAGCTCTGTTGTGGATATGCTAACAAACTGAGGGTTAACTATTAGCTGGTTAATGTTAGCAAACAAGCCAGCCAGCATCTGTTAATTTAGTAGTTTATAGTGAATAACCATACTTTGTTTCCATGCGATTTTAAGTTATAGAGGTGTTGTATTTTCTTGTATGTTATTCTTTGGTTTATAATGTGTCATGTAAGGTATAGTTTAAGAAGCGTAGGTAGGAAAGCTAAATGCATGCTGATGTGTGCGCAGGCCTAACTAGGTTGGGCTAAATCTTGCTAGCGTTACTGTAAAAGTCTTATTATATATTTGGTAATAAAGGAAGGATTTAGTGATTTCTCTGTTGCAGACATCATGTGTAGCTCAAACATTAAAATAATTTGCATTTGTCGTTTCATAGCATCAAATGAAAGGTGGTGGAAGTGGAACTTGACCTATCCATCTGAGTCACCATTTTCCTGCACATAATGGTGAGTAATCAGATTGCAGATGTCTTGCTTATCAGCTTTATTTAGGTGCATGTCTGAGTAAGTTAGTCATAGATTTACAGAACCTAAAGGTTCACATCAAATACATTTTTATAGGCTGTTAATAGAACACCTAACACAACCTTTACAAAATAAGATCAATGAGTATTTAAGAGTGATATGTTTCCTATCGTGGTCTTTGAAGTCCACCATCTGGGTGAAAAACAAAATGATGACTTAAGTTGTGATGCAGGATATCTGCTCAGGTTTTATTAAGTCTGTCATAGGCAAACACTGAGTAAAGTACACCATATTTATACATAGTCTATAGTGATAATTGCAACAGTGCACTGGTCCTAAATACAAAAGCAATTATATCAAAGATGTATTACGGCAACATAGTCTATCCAAAGCATATACTGTTGTCTTAAGCAAATAATTTCAGCATCAATAGCTTATGTGTGACTTACAACCAGAACCAGACAATAAATGTAAACTAAGTTCTCTTTATCTTATTTGTCTTTCGTTGTATTCCCTTTACAAATGTATGTAATATGCGAGATAATATACTTGTTCATCCAGTATGACTGTGAAAGGCACTTATACATTCTATCCTGTCCCCATGCTGAGGGATCGTACTTAAAAGCTTTGATTATGGTCAAGTCACATGGCAAAAAATGTCATCCTACGGAGTATTATATTCATCATGATGTATGGTGTAATAATATTTCCAGTCCAAAGAGTATTCTAACAATGCCCACAAACTGATGGAAAAATGTGTCAGAGCATAAACATTAATAAAGTTTACATGGGAAAGTGGTTTCATACTTTCATTGTAATGACACAGGGATGGTATTGTATATAGGGAATCAGTAATTTCATAAACTGAAAGCCAATACAGATAGTAATGTTACTGTTTATGTTTTGCTTTTTTGGGGGGGCTTGTCCTCTTTGATATATAAACCTTCATTGGAGGTTTAAAAAAAAAAAAGTTAAAATGTTGAAGTCTTTCATCCTTCCTGGTATTATGTTTCAATTACCACAGATTCAAACATAGATTTATGACAAAACCTAAAGTTTAACATGACAGGAAAATATCTGCCACTGCCAGTGATGCTGATACATCTGATATGCTGGTACCAATATTGGCTGATATTCCAGTATATCCCCTATTGTATTTACATGGGAAGACAAGAGCCAAAATAAACATAACATGACCACTTAAGTACTAACTTGTGAATTCATTAATTGTACATTGGTGCAGAGTTACACCTGTGTGTACATTTTACCGTTCAAAATTATGGTGATTTCAGGGTTTACAATGTGCAGTAAATGCCTCCTAGTTCCTGTCTGTTATTTTAACACAGACAGTAGCAGGAACAGAAGCAGCAGATCTGTAAACAAGAGGGACACTCAGACACTTGGCATAATTGTTACTCTTCAGTACAAACATTGACTTAACCACTGCGGAATAGCCTCCACAATTTACTTGCCAAATGGAAAATTTATCTGATCATTATTATTATTATTATTATTATTATTATTAGCTTATTTCTGTCATCCACATAAATTTTATTTGCCCAACCTTTAATCTTTGCGTATATAACAATTGTGCAAACTATAACTCTTTTGTCTTTCCAAATTTCCAAATCATATTATAAAAGGGTAGAAGGCATTGTTATGAATATTATCTAATTTTCAATAGTGTGATGTGCTTTTAGCTGAAAATATTTATATCTGTATTTTTTCCCTTTTGTTTAGGGTTTAATGGTTCAACTGTATGCATGACTTGTCTCGTGTGGCCTGATGGGAGGGCACTGTGGATAGTACTTTCATCAGGATACCAGGAGAGTCATCACATGCCCCCACGTTGGAGGGCCTGTCAGAATGAAGAAGATAAGCCTTAAGACCATCCGCAAGTCCCTCAGCATAAAGGGCAAAGAAGAGGGGGACTTTGTCATGCTCCAGCAGCCCTCGGTCACCACAGAGTTCTCTAAAGAAGAGTCACTTTTTGGCGGCTGCTACACCAAAGACCTTTCAGGCAGTGACCTTGGTGGGGAAGAGGACAAAGGGGGACAGAATAAGGGCCGTTCAAAAAGCGAGGGCCTGATGGGATCCTTAAAAAGAAGACTGTCCACAAAGCAGAAGCCAAAAGTGAAAGGTGGTTCTTCAGCCATTGGTTCCCTGGATGATGAGGATACCTTCTCATCTTCTTCTGTGCCGATCAGCTTTAATGAGGTGAAAGCCCAGAGACCCCTTAGATCCGCGTCCCTACGAAGTCACCATTATAGCCCCTCACCGTGGCCTCTACGGTCAGTCAACTCTGATGAGGCATGCATCAAGATGGAGGTCAAAGTTAAAGCCATGGTTCACTCTCCTAGCCCAAGTCCCAACTTAAATGGTGTTCGGAAGGAGTTTCATGATTTCCAAATGGAAGGGCTCTTTCAGGACCAAGCAGAATCTTTAAAGAATCTCCAGCAGCCACAGAATGGTGAGCTGCATCTAAATATTGATGAAAATGATGTGCCTGTGGTACTGGGGTTGACACCTCAGGACTACATACAGTACACAATGCCTTTAGATGAGGGAATGTACCCAGAAGGGTCCCACTCCTTCTGCCTGGACAGCTCCTCTCCTATGGAGGTGGTAACTGAAGCAGACAGCAGGTCCCTTCACACAGACCAGGGACAGGAGGAACATGAACTTATTAGTGGGATGCCCCCAGATCTCTTCATGGAAACCTCAGTTAATGGTCTGCTCCTTGGTTCTTCTGGTGTTATGCTCCAAAGCTCTAGAGTTGAGGTGCCACCTCCCCTTTCTCCACTGTTGCCGCCCATTACAAACAACGGACATATTCCCAGGACTTTTTCAGGCTTCAGCTCTTCAGATAGCCAGGTAGCCGAGAGAGTAAGGCACCACCTCAACTTTGACCCAAATTCAGCTCCTGGGGTAAGTCGGGTGTATGACTCAGTCCAGAGCAGTGGGCCCATGGTTGTGACCAGCCTAACAGAAGAGCTGAAGAAGCTAGCAAAACAGGGCTGGTACTGGGGCCCGATTACACGCTGGGAGGCTGAGGAGAAGCTGGTAAACTTGGCCGATGGCTCATTTCTGGTCAGAGACAGTTCAGATGACAGGTACCTGCTCAGCCTAAGTTTCAGGTCACAGGGCAAAACTCTCCACACCCGCATTGAACACTCCAATGGACGCTTCAGCTTCTATGAACAACCAGATGTAGAGGGACACACATCCATTGTTGACTTAATTGAACACTCCATTAGAGACTCTGAGAATGGAGCTTTCTGTTATTCCAGGTCTCGCTTACCAGGGTCTGCAACCTACCCTGTCAGATTAACCAACCCAGTATCTCGGTTTATGCAAGTACGCTCCCTGCAGTACCTTTGTCGCTTTGTCATTAGACAATACACAAGGATAGACCTGATTCAAAAACTGCCCCTGCCTAACAAGATGAAAGATTATCTGCAGGAGAAGCACTACTGAGGACACAGACAGGACAGTGACAGAACAGTTTTGCACTTTTGTGTTCCGTTAAAGAGATTTAAACAAGGTTTACAGACAACCATAACTTTGAGATGATTGATTCTGATGGCTCTTGAGTTGTGTTCAGATGACTCTGTCACTGTCTGGTCCTCCATTCCACTCTTCTGGGTTTATTTTAGCTGGTTTTAGGAGGCCCTACTCCCAGAAACATAGGGCAACATGTTATCTATTGCAAATATAGCAGAGGTATACAGCCAAGTTTGTTAGTTGCATACACTAAGTGCAGATATATTAGACATGCATTGAGATGTACGGATCAGTGCATGTGAAGCAGGTTTTCAGGAATTTGTCATCTGCATTACAGTTGGGCCTGAAGAAAACTACAATTCTACTCTTTATATTGGTTCTTCAAATACTGAATTGAAACATTATCCAGTTTTTATCCACTAAATTGTATATGTCAAAGATTAAGGGACAGTAAGGCATTACTGCAAAGTTTTTGTCCCACTGAAACTCTGTGCAGACTGAATTTTGATCATCCTTTGCGTTTCAAATTGTGTAATGTCACATTATCTGTGCTGTTAGAAAAAGAACAAAACTAGGCTGGAATAGCAAGTGATGTGATGGCAACCTTTTGTGTCCATGTTGACGTTTACAAAAGGGAAAACAAAAATCTTTCAAACATTTTTATTGCACCTCAGATTTTGCAATCCTCCCTACTTATTGAGTGGTTGTATTATCATTATGAAGTATTTTTTTTAAGTGTTGGGTTACTGGTGACACATTACAAATGCATTTAATATGCATATTTTTTGTTGAGATTCTTACTCATTCAAAGATTGTACCACTTAATCAAAACACCATTTCAAGAAAAGCATACCAAATGGGTGAGACACATGATCAAAAACATTTTGAGCAAAAGATGTGCAAAATTTTCCAGTCTGTCAGATGCTTTCACAGTGGGATCACAGTAGTAGGCTCAAAATCATATGGCTGCATGTAGCCATTTTAGAATGTGCAAACCTAAAGGTACTGACGATGCTGGATTTTCATGTTATGCTGTTTGTCAAAACAGCATGAAGTTGTATAGACCTTTTCAAAACCTGTTAATAAAGTAAAAAAAAAAATTGCATTAGGAATGTTACAAAATCAGCACTGCAGCTCAGGCCTAACAACTTTGTAACTATCTGTAATGCTTGTACCTGCATGTAGTAAAGGCTTTAAGACTGTCAATTAAAAGCTCTGTAGACTTACTCCAAATGAGAGAAGATGTTACAGTAAAAGTGTAAAAGATTTTGCCTTTATTAAAGTGCAACTCTAAGTAAAAGGCTGTTTAATGAACAGTTGCATTTATTGTAGGCAGTTTATACATAAAGAAAATTGCCCTCAATTACCCTACAACAAAAAAAAAAGACCTCTAGTCAATTGACCCATATCTGTATTTAGGGATGGCTGTGTCTTAGTCTCTTAATACCAGTAATAAGCTGGACCCAGATCAAAGGAATCCTGAAAGTGGTGTGAGCTTAGGTAAATGGATTTGGGAAAGCCAGTGTTAAGTCATCCTCTTGGAGCCATCTTGGAGTGATGCCACGGTTTCAGCAGATGACAAAACTTATGTCGCAGCTGCATGGCGTCCTAAGTGTCACGGACGTTTTACAAGGAAAAAAAAAACACTTTTTTTTTTTTTTTTTGCCATTGCTTATTCACATTTTCCCAGTCCTCACAACTGCACTACCCCCTCAGATTGTCTCTCTTCTGTGCTGTTCATGCCAGAATAAAGGGAAGAGCACACATTATGCTACGCAAGTGCTTTATATGGATAATTTGACAGGGAATTGTGTTTTTACATTATGAATGAGCATCATTTTAACATCAGTGTCCTTAAAAGTATTTGGAAAATGGTCTCTCGGACAACTTCAGTAGGATGTTAGAGCATAGTTCTAGTTTTAGTTAGCTGGATATGTTGGTGTCTGAGAAAGTTACCATGAACCTAGCACAGCAGAAATTAGATAGGAACTTTGAATGGTGTTGCATGTTTAAAGACTTAGAATTTAAAGCTTTGAGTTGTATAGGAATGAAGGATCTAGGTCGTGTGTTTGGCTGTGTAGAGGGATGTCTTTTTATTTTGTCAGAAAACAAGCATTGGCTGGACATTCTGTGTACAAGAAATGTACTTTTGTTTTAAAATCCTTTAGTGAGTTTTTTGTGTGACACTTGCCATCTGGGGGATGGGGCTGTACAAAAGGAATGTACGCTTGTTTGAGGTATCCATTTTATCTGCCTGCAGACCAGTTTCAGAAAGCATGAGAATCCTAAAACCTACATGGACACATTTTTGCACTTGAATATTCTTCATTGACATGCTTGGATCCTCTCCTGCCAAGAGCCGTCCTTCAGATGGCGGTTCTTAAAAACAAAATACTGTCACTCATTTGCCCGTCTCCATAACTGTTTAGATTAAAATTGAGGTCATTTTGTTAGCGCCATATCTGTGGGATATAAAGGGTAAGGCACCAGCATCATATCAAAGCCTCTGCTAATGCTTGTGGGCTGTCGAGCAATGGGATCATGGCAAGAATGTGGATGTAAATTTTCCTTTTTCTTTTGGGTGCGTGTGTTTGTTTGTTTTTTTTTGTTTGTTTGTTTTTTTTTCAGTTGAAATGTGAAAGTAAAATGTTAGTCTTTTTTTGTTAAATACAGTGTTGTTTTAATTGTATTTCCATTTTAATTTGCAAGTTGTCATTGAATTTTGACAAGCAGTTTCATATGGTGTTGCTGCTGTGATTTTATTTTTCCTAATTACTTACTTAGTTCATTATTAAGCATTATTGCCTTCAATGTTTGATTCCACAGGTTGATGCTTGTTTAGACTGCTGAAACATTGAATTAACAGCTGTTTAGCACTTAACAAGCTCCAATGTTTTTTTTGTGCATCTCGGTGAGTGAAGGTGATTGTTTACAGCATTACGTTCTGAAATGCCCCACTTTCCTGTTTCGTTTACCCTCACACCTGAACATATTGGTACAATTTTTGAAAACTATTTCATTTTAATGTGTTATACACATTTGTGCTGCTTTTGGATATGATTGCCTTTCTTGTATTTAACAATGGGGAAATAGAATGTCACCATTTAGATGTATCTACACATAATGACTTTGGTTATCATCTTGGGAGAGCAAAGCAGATTTGCATTTTGTTAACAACTGTCGTCGGTTTAAAGAACATTAGTAGCGATTAGTAAACCCTCTGTAGAATAATCAGTTCACTCCAGTTTACATCAGTTGTCAACTGTCAGTTTTCCAAAGTAGGTGGTCTTTTGTATTTTTCTTTTGGAAAAAAAATCAGCAGTGATTTATTGCACATTTTGGATACAGTTCAAGAGTTTTTTGTATCTGCCAATTATAAATTATAAATAAAAAAAACTATATTCTAAAAAAAAAAAAAATCTACTGTGGTGAATGGTATTTTCTTTAATAAAAATGATGATCATGTTCATGAGACGCATAGATCGATGGAGCATTACTTTGACCAAACCTACATTATTCATGTTGCACTGACTTGGAAACATTTGACAATAGTAGGACTTAATCATGCTTGCAGATGTGTTAATGAATAAAATCATGGGGGTCTTAAGGAGTTTCATTCCACTGTGGGTAGGTATTGGCAGCTAATCCTTATGCTCTAGTGACTTAATTTACAAAGACAATCCAGGCGGTCTTTAAATACAACTGAAACAGGCTCTGGGGAAAGATTAGCTGCATTGCCGCTACCACTGCTTTAACTTCACTTTAAGTTGACTCTGGAGGAACACTGAGTGAGTTTTTGTGTTGTAAAGTGGGGAGGAGAGGATTGGGGTGGGGTGGGGTAATGGTGTCAGATTTGGACTTGGATCTGCTGCAGCATGGGCCGCATGATGATGAGGAGGTAGGCTTTGTTAACTGGTGTGTCTGACAGGCCTCTCCAGGCATCTGAGGTGAAGATACACAACTGTTTACTCTCTCTGCCCGGTTCAGGATGGTTTATTCATGGCACACACTGGTGGTCGCGTGTCATATGGAGATGCCTCCATCATAAAAGAACTCATCTCTGCCTTTCGACTCTTACTTTTTTAAAATTTGCAGCTTTCCAAACTGTTTATTTTCAGAATTTAGCATGAGAGGCTTTACTTTTCTTGCAGAGTGCAACTTGTCATTACGTGACACGGCATCTCAGCGGTTTTGAATTTTTCTGCAAACATTGTGATATTCACGCAGCTCACTTTGCCACCTCACACTCAGGATGTTGCCTACTTACTCAGAGTTTTTCACTTGAGCATGGTTGTTTTGAAGGGAAGCTGTCACTTAACAAAATATAAATCTGGTGCTCTTTCAGCAAACAGTCAAAACATTCAGTGAAAAACACATATTAGCATATATTGCCCTATCAGTTCACCTTTTTAATAATTTACATGTATGACGGGATATGTGGTACTGAAGTTTGACCTCATATAATGGAATTTGTACCTGTAGTCTGCTTCGGAATTGACGGCAATAGAATATCTTTTTACTGTTGTCAGTTAAAGCTGGAGGAGCCAAAACAAATGGAAAAAATACCACCACTTAAAAATATGCACATGTATTCTGCAGCTCTGGTAGAACCTTAACAGTGATTTATAATTACAGCTGTCTGCCATGTATTTGACCCCCTTACCAGTCTGAAAACACAAGAGCAGCCAAAACATCCCTTCGAAAATCTGCACCCTAAAGGCTGAAGGGTACGGGTAAGTGTGGAGTTTTTTGCTCAGTGATGGCAAACAATTATGAAGTATTGCAGCTTTGATTTCAACCTTTTTTTTTTTTGCAAAGTTAGATTTTTTTTTTTTTTTTTTTTTTAATGGGACTTCATTCATTATATTTCAAAGTAAAAGCATTTCCCCAGCAAACAACAGGTCAGTTCCAATGATTCATATTCATATTTTACCTGTAAATGACCGAGCCGATTCACATATGTAGTCTTTACATTTCTTCGAGAGCATAATGTCGTCACAAACGTGCTCATTTGTGAGCAAATTTCTTCTCAGTGTGGTTCTTAGTTTGAAACTGTTTACTCTGGAGAATCCATCCATCACATGTCTGCCGTCTCAGATTGATGATCCATTTCTGCCATCTGGCGCGCTGCGTGGTGCACCCATTTTTCACCTACAAACAGGGATGATGTTGACAGCTTGAATTAGCCAGCAAACATATATATCGCTTTAAATTGTCATGCCAGGAAAACATCGGTGGGTCTAGCTGGTAATGATAAAGCTGAGGTTACCTGCTGGCAACAGATGTCTTTCAGCCCAGAGTGAAAGGTTCGGCTCTATTAATGCTTGTGATCTCATGCCAGCAGTGCCATGCACCACTGAGACCCTCTCCTCCTCCATCTATCATGCATTAGATGCCTCTGAACCCCAATTAGCCCCGTTAGGGAAGGGACTGCCTTCTTCATTACCAGGTCCCTAGTGAAACAACAGCTCATCGTGGTATTCATTGTGATCATTCTTCACAGTTTCCTATGTATTCATGGTGGGTATGTTTGTTGAAGTTCAGCTTGGTAGCTACCACTTTGTGTGTCTTTCTGTTGTGCTGTATGCTTGCAGATCAAAACAACTTTGATCTCGGTTCTCATCCAAAAGCAATGCTAATATTTCTCCCACGCCAAGCAAACACAGAATTTAGCAAAACAAAGTGGCTCTAACTGTGAACATGGAGTTATGAGCCCCAGTTATACTTTCGAGAGAGAGTAAGTACTCCAAGATTCTTGAGAAGTGACCATGGTTAATGACCAGAAAATGGCTATTCCAGATGGCCTCAGCTCCAGGGTGTCAGGAAAAAAAAAGAAGCTGGCACTTTGATATTTGATTGATAATCTGTCACTAATATCATTCTTTTTTTGAGGACCATTTAAATCTTGACCCTTTACATGATTAAGATTTTTGATAAGTGAATTAATCTGAGGGAAAATCAAGTAACCACCTGATCCGTCTTTCGGAAACATGACTATATTTACAAATGCATAAGCAGGCTAACTTTCTATAATATATGCAGGAAGAGTGTGTGTTTATGTGTGTGAGTATTTGTGCAGTGAACGTTGCCTGCAGTACAGACCCAAGGCCAAGGGGAGTCGTAAGATGGTCATAATTATGTCATTAAAAAGAGTGACATCTGGAACTTTGGGGCCGTTGAGTAACACAGAGTATGCACCTTTTTTTCTCCTTTGCCCCTGGTGACAGTCACGATCCACCCTCGTCTCCCAACAATCTGCCAATCCTTCATAAGGGTGTGAGCTGTGTGTGGATGTGGCGTTGTGGTAGGAAGGGAGGGGTGAACAGGTGGCGGCCATCAGGAAATGGATGGGGAATGTTTTGAATGGGAAACTTGCCTTCATTCCTCACGGAGTACCTGGGTGTCTGCCCTTCACCAGTGGTCCAAGACGCACAGCGAGGACTGGAGAGATGAAATGAGAACAGGTGGTGGTTTGTCGTTTAACGAGGAATGGAGTTCCCCTGTAGATCCACCGATAAGCACAGCCAATAGAGCAGTACGGACTACACCTTCACAACAGGAGCCTTACCCGATTGCTTGCCTGTCTCAGTGGGCTTATCCTCTATCCAAAACAAGAGAGCTTTACAACACAGGTCACACTGAACAATACAGGCTTAAAGGATTTGAGTTGTAAATAAATAAATAAATTATAATTCTATTCACAACATCTACCATAAAGTCAACTGCAAAAAACCCCCCAAAACATAAATATATATATATATATTTATTATGACATACCTGCCTCCAATCTGTTTTTGGTCAAGGGCCAGTCTGCCCTCATTTTGTACTTCAATTGAAATGCAGTCACATTCCTCGCTCTTTGAACTGCGTCTGTCCCGCAAGCACTTAGCACTGTCTCGACAGGGATGTTGCATTGCAATTAAGAGCTCCCCCACCTCCGAGTGTGCATTACTCAGCAGGGCACCACCCTCTACTGCAGACATATCCTGGTCATATCCTTCCCTCACCTTTTCTCTTCTCAACCCTAACATGTTTGCTCACAGTAGAGCTCAATCTCTCACCTCTGGTGCATGTCACCTGTCTGCCACACGTCGAGTGGGGTGACACACCCCGTGACTTCATATTGTGCATCAGCCCCCTGCGTATCACAGCCGTGAGAAAGCCATCCTACTTCAGCTCATACTTAATTTCTTTGTTCAGTCAGTGCCAGTTCCTCTTTATTTGATAGCATTCACCAGACAGTTAAACCAGAGTTGTAATTTCTCTTCGTAGATATACTTTTTTTCCAAGCAAAATGAACATATCCATCATTTTTACTCTATGTGACAGTGATTCTCATAGACTTCATCTTCTTAGGCACAGCTCCAGGATGGCTACATTTAATCTAATCACTGAGTTATATTCTAATTGTGTTGTTGTACAATACTGGCTGATATTCATCATAATATAGCAAAGCAAGATGTGTTCTTTTGAGCCTTTCAGATAGTAGGGAAGATCTAAGAGCCTTGATCGTCATTCATGCTAGACAACTATGACACCTATTTCCTTCTTGCAAACAGTCCTGAAATCTAAATAATATGTGCATTTTATATCTTAAAATACAGATTATAACTATTATGGCTTAATGCCCTTGAATTGTGCTTTGAATGATGTTCAGATTAAGTAATTATTACTGCATTACCTCTATTAATAGCTGCCTCACTATTGTAAGTAAGTGGTTCAGTTGCATGCTGAACTGACTCCAGCCAGGTCAGAGTATCCTCAGTGTGAGCTGTGTTTTCTATATTCTACACACTGTAATATTGTTGCAGCAGTTGTGTTTTACAAATGCCAATTTTAATGCTCTGAGCTCCACAAAAACAATTTCATTCACCCAACTTCTACAAGGAGGGTAGGTGTTAAAAATTCAACACTGGGAAACCAAGTGGGAAAAGATACTTGATTTATTTTATTTTTTTTATTATTATTATTTGGGTGCACCAGCCCTTAAAATACAGTGTTTATCCTGTGTGTACAGAGATTCTCCCTTCTGATGCAGAAGATCAGAGGAGCAGCTCTATCTCTAACGTTGATGGAAATCTGAACCAGCACACACAGGTAGGCCTGGAGGGAAGTCTTTAAAAATTACATCCCAACCGAAGGAACCGCACACACAACATCTGGCATCTTTTTTCACATATTGATTTTTTCTTATTTTTAACTGTGATTAATCAGCATTTTTTTCTGAATTATGTTAAATTTAAGTGCTTTATTTATTACGCACTATACTCCAAGTAGATGTCAAGTAATATAAGTAGAGGAAGACCCTTTATACCCGACTGCAAACCATGACTTATGGTTATTTGAGTTAACTCGATCTCCTCACTGGTTACACAAGCTAATCTGAGTGACATTGTCTCCAGCCAGCCATTTGTTGAGTCCATCTATCTGTCAGCTCGTCCCTTCTTCTTCTGGCTCCCCGGAGCCATGCAGGCTCTTCTTGAATCCTTCAATCCCATTAGGCTTTGAAACTATTTCTTTATCCAATATCTGCCCCGAACAAGTCAAACAGAGAATTCTTGTCCTGAATCTGTCCTTTTCCCTTCTCCACAGGATACACAGTGGCCTCGGAGAGGAGCGAGTCCCTTAAAATATACCTTCCCCATGTCAAGATGCTTAATGTAACACAGCACAGTAAATGAAATACTCATTCATAATTCAGGTTTCGGTTTTTAATGGTGACTCCCCATCCTGTAATACAGTGGTCCCTCAATTGTTTCCAGTTTGTAAATAATGTAATGCTTTCTTGATGAGTAAAAGTGGCTTTGGGCCATGCAATAGTAATGAATTCTGGGATAGGGCTCAAGCAGAAGTGAAATAATTCTGTTTGAGGAGGACAGTTAAATATCCACAGCTGACATTAGACAGATCTAGTGGGATATGTTCAGATAACTGAAAGTGTTCTCTTATTTATTCTTCTCACAAACTGTCAAGTGCTCTAAAGACTTGGTAATTTGTTCATCATCAGTGAACAAATGAAGAGAAAATGCTTCAAGTGACTTTTGATAAGAAACAATATTTGCCATTGGGAACCTCAGAACAGTCTTTACTTGAGCACGTACAGATTTGTAAAATAACAGCTGTCATTTTATGTGTTCGCACATGAAGAAGATTCCGCTGCAGTAGTTTCATAGACCAACAGCAAAAAGTTAAAGCTTTTTAAAAAACATTTAATATTGTTTTCTGAAGAAGCTCTTCATCTGTCTTTGCTCAAGTCTCAAAGGTCAAAGCTGCCTCTTGAATCAAAATCAAAACCATTTAACGTTATAATGATTGAACATGATGAGGAAAATGAGCGCTCCTGAAAAGGGCGCCTCAGTGTTTCCTGTTTCAATGAGAACCTTGAAAGATATGAAGTGGCCTTTGTGGCGTGTGATGTAATTTCTAAGCAGAGAGAGCAAAAATAAACACACTCGTTTAGAGGAAATCACATTTATTAGCAAAGCGTGTTTTGTGATACATCGCTGAATGAAGTGAACAATTACTTTCATGCAACTTAACTCCATAAAAATGGATCAAACCGTTTTCAGTTTAGTGTGTCAGCTTGACTAAGTAGCTTTAGCCCGTGCATGTCCGCTCCTCCTACTGAAGTGTTCCATTCAATTTTCAGGGCAAAAATCCTTCCAAATCCCCTCGAGAAAAACAGCAGCTTAAGTAATGTTAATGTTTGCTAGTCTTGCTTCCTCCACTCTGTATGAGATTATATGTGAATCATTTCTATCAAACAAGATGTGAGCCATTAAAATGTTAGTAGAGCATGAACTATACCAGGGATCACCAACGGCTACTATCCTGCATGTTTTAGATGTGTCCCTCTTCCAACACACCTGATTCAAATGATGAGCCTATCATCAAGCTCT
>JAQQZY010000014.1:23971653-23983136 GCA_030068375.1 Ostorhinchus rueppellii
CTTAATTTTGTTTTTTTTTTTTTAACAAAAATTAAAAAAAAAAAAAAAAAAAAACCATGGCTTTTTCCTTTCTTTTTTCTTTTTTTTTTTAAAGTTTAAAACAACTTACATTTATTTGTTTTTTGGCACATCAGGCAAAAAACATGTGCATACTGGTCATGCCTTGTGTATTATCTTATATGACCCATAGATGTCCTTGTTCAGCAAGTGTTGCTGCTGTAAAACTAAGTTCCTTCCTTTGCAGAGAAAGAGCTCAAATAATGCATTCATTTTTACTTTATTTTATTTTATTTTTTTTTTGAGGAAGATTTACACTGACATAATAAAACATGATTGTCTGGGACAAGGTCTTCAAGCATGCATTTCTCTCTCTGTGTCTAAAACTAGGAACAGTTGAATGATATGTTTGCCTTTGGAGCTTCATAAGTATGTTAAATCTGAACTTTATTGCTACTTTCCTGTATTGTGTGCATTCCATGAATAAGTGTTGTCTGGGGATGCCTTTTGAGAGCAGACTCATCTCTTCTGAAGCTTGTACAGATGTTTCTGTGGTTTGTAATCTAAGCCACAAGTTGATCTACATAAGCACATGCAGTGTGTTGCTCTGATTCACATGTTAAAGAAGAAAAAAAGCTTAATTACAAACCCCCGTTTCCTATGTGTTAAATAAACCACTAACAGATTGAACTTACAGGTATGATTAACTAATGTGTTGATTCATTATTTTATCAGCAGCTGACTGTATTACTGTAACATGTGTTGTTTCTTATACTTTGTGTACATTTGATTGAAGTGTGAAAATGTGGAGAGTTTTTGAATGAATACTGCCACACAATTTTTACAAACACAAAAATAATCCTAAATAAAACTGCTTTATCCCATAAAGACCCAGTGGTACTTTCATGACAGTTCCTATATGATTTTATTCCTCTATATTTACCCCTTCTGACATGATTTATCACCATTTATTGTAATATTATCCTCTGTTTTGCTTTTTTTCCAGTGAAGATCATGTATTTTCCGGTATTTAATTTACTGATCATGTCGATGTTTATAAAAGCTCAGATCGAACTTGATGGTTATTGTGTCAAAAACAGAGGAATCTTATGAAAAAAAGGGACTTTTTCAACAAAATCTATCATTAACTGAACAAAAACCAAACATCTGTATTAACTGTCATTTATCAAATTACATGGATTTTACTGGGGAATCAATGTTGTAGAAGATGATGGTGTCTCCATGGTAACGACAGAGCCTCTGAACATCCAAAAGGGTTACATCTGATGACCATGAAAAGATGACAAACTGCATTTTACGTCAGTTATTTACATGTATTGATAGAATTAGTGGATCAGCAGATATTAAACAGTTTAGATCAGTAGAAGACTTTGAACGCCGGTGGATGTTTGGGTCTTCATGGGTTATAATAGTAATAAAATAAACCTGAATGAAATGGGGTTTTAATGTTCTTCTCTGGAAACGATAACAACATCACAACCTGTACAAATGTTTTTGGTTACTGTTTATGATTTCATCACATTCTAAAGTTCTTACTTTCAATTGCATGCATTTTATATACCATACGAAGCATTCTGTCTGGGCTGAATGTCTATGAAACCACATTAAGAGGAGTAAATATGCAGTAGGTTAGGCTTTTGGATGTGTGAATCACAAAGGTAAAAGACTGTCAGCTCCGGTGCTGCAGTGCCTAGATCTTAACGAGTGAGGAGACAAGAGGAATGTGGAGCAGACGTGGGTGGTATTTAAAACTACATATAAATAAATAAAAGGTGAAAATAAATAAATAAATCCTACCTACATCACTGAGCTGATAGCTATCTCTTGCGAGATGAATCCAAATAGAGCAAATGGAGGACAAGCTGCTTTATTTCTCGGTTTAGCCTTGAATCTTTATGCGTTTCTCCTTAACACTGATATATTTTTATTCCACACATTTGCGTGTTTTTAACTACTGGAATTATATTTGCATAGAGTGTGAGTGATCCTGTGACTCACCTTGTTTATTTACCAATGTTTCACTTGACATGTCAAGAGATTTAAATGGTATCACATTCAAAGACATTTTTTTTTTTTTTTTTTACCTCACATTACTTTTAAAAGTGTTGCTATGACTACAACATTTAAAAGCACTTATGTTTCAGCTTACGTTTCAAACTAAGCTGTTACTTAAAAATAATAATGAACTGGCCACAAAATCATAGATTTGCAAAGCTGCTATTACCTATCACCTCCGAGAGAACAAGAACAGGCTTTTTCATTTCTATTGTGCAGGAGTTCCAGACACTTTTTTTCTCCAAAGTGGGTAACATAACCTGCTTTTCATTTGTACAGTTCAATGAATGTTAAGTCCTGAAAGGCAGTAGTTACAGAAACAAAAAGAATGAGGAGAATGAAAGAATTAAATCCTCCTGATAAATGAGCGAAAGCTGCAGGTTTTATATGTGTCAAAGTGACACAATGCTGTAACAATAGGCATCATTTATTTCAAGGTAAACTGCTCTCTGAGATAGAAAGCCCATCTGGTCCAATGCAGCTGTTCTGTGACTGTGCACTCCTGGATGAGACTGAAATTAAGAAAATGAAGCAGGGAAATTCGTTAAAATTCCGGTACTGTACAGATATGCTATGTGCAAAAAAGATTACAAGTACAACCCTTCAGCCTCGCGCTTAATGTGAACCCACCTCACCTGTTAATACCCTCTATCCTCCACAATTTCCTCCCAGCTTCTCACCACCCACTGCTTTTCTCTGCTCACATTCTACGAAGCTACAAAAAGGGAGAAGCAGCCGCACACTCCCCAAACATATCGCATTCATCCAAGGTCTTGCCCAGCCTCAGGTTTTTGTATCTCTTTTCATCCACCATCACTCTTCACCTCTGCCTCCTGTTACACCCAATCGACTCAGCACACCATCCTGGCTCTCAATTTCACCCACATCCTTCACTGAGTCTCCAATAAATCATTTGACCTGCTGGATGAGGTGTGGTCTTGTAAGGAAGCAAATCCGGAAGAAAAATTGGAGAAAAAGTAGGTTAAGGATGTAGATGTTTGGCTTTAAAATCCATAACTAATAATAATTAATAGTATCTATACAAGTTTTCGTCTAAGGCCTAAGTTGAAAAGTTGTAGCCGTGATGAATGAAATAACATTTGAATGCATAGATATTTTTTTCTTTATTCTAACATGGTCTCTTTTTTTATTTTCTATGTGGCGCAAAGAGGCGTGGACCTCCTTCCTACCTGGTCAACTCCAAGAAATAAGAAGGCCTGTAAAATATTGATCAAATGTCTATCATTTATTCCTGAGTGGTCCGACTGACAGTGTTACAAGCGTCCTCTGTCTCCTCTGTGTGTACCTCTTGAGGAACTTTTTTTTTTTGGTACCCCTCATCCTTACAGCTGGACTGACTGCAGGGTCAGCAACACAGCAGTGCGCATGGAGCTGCCAGAGATTCAAAGTCTTGCTCAGGGACACTTCAGCAACATTTGTGCCACACTGGAACACACATTTTGGTGTTCAAGCCTAAGGACAGCCTTTCTACTCACTATGGTATCCTGCTACAGTCCAGGCACAAAAGATTTTACAGGTGTTTTTACTCAGTTCAGTAAAAAAAAAAAAAAGGGGGGGCTTACTTACATAAAAATAATAACAAAAAAAAGAACGCAAACATAAAACTTGACATGGTGATGATGACAACTGAATGATATCTTATGTCCCCAGAATTCCATTTTGCACCATTCCTCTTGATATTGTATAAATTTACAATTTCACAGTAGATTCCATTTTAAACTGCTGCTTAAGGAGAATCCTGACCAACTGACGGTGTCTTTGTGTCAGTGTAAGTTTCCAGGCAGGAGTGATATGCACAGAGCTGAGCTCTTATTTGTTCAGGTGTGGTGATAGACAACCAGTGAGTGCAGAGGAGAGCAGAAGAGGGAAATAATAAGCCATATTCATCCAACTGACACTGGGCTCCATGGGGACAAGAAATAGTAACCTAATTATAGGAAAAGATGTAGCATGTCATGGTGTTATTATATGTAAGCCTCGAATGGAATCATGACTCAGTCATGAGGACACTCATTTATATCTGGCTGTAGAAATGCATGACAGAGCTATTCCAATGTGTCATTTAAAAAAAATATATACCAAAAGTTCCTCTGTAAATATGTTTAAAATATATCTCTGTGTATTCAGTTGTGCTAGCATTGAAGAAAAAACAACCAAACATAACAGCGTGTTAATTTCAAGAAACTACCTCTTCAGCAGTTGTCTCCAAAACACTAGGACAATACAACGCGAGAGACGCCAAGAGCATCTCAAACAAGTCTTTTTTTTTTTTTTTTTACCATCTTCTTCCTTCCTGTTACTCATCTTTGTCACTAACAAACCTGTGCTAATCCTTTGACCTGTGCAGAGCTACGTCAGTTGCTGTGCTGCAGGAATCCAAGGTATTCTCCACGGTACCAGCTGGTGCACCACTTGTGCCTGTTTGATCCTTTGGCAGACTCCCCATCCTGTTTAAAGTGTATTTTTAGGATATTAGAAAATGTAGAAGTGATGTTGCCCACAGCCATGTTGGATAGATGTGTCATCTTGCTTCTCTTAGTTGTCATGTCATTTGTCATTACTTTCTTCGGAAGGTTTACATTGTTAAACACACCCTATTGGGTCAAGACGGGGTTTTGCCTGGTCAAGCTGTGTTGTTTATTTGTGTGTGGCATGTTCCTGGGTGTGCTGTAGTAGGTGGCCAATATGTGATGTGTTTTCTATGTTTAATGCAGGCGCTTGTGAACACAGATATAGCAGTCATGAGATAGCTGGTTAACACTCATAGAGGATCCTGACTGTCAGACATTACCTTCTTTAATTGAAATGAAGGTCTGTCATCTGAAATGCTGCAAATCTGCCTCTGTAGGAGGTTGTGTTCGTTAAACAGTAGAGTTAAAACGCAAGTGTTTGTGCAGTGTTTGCAAACTGGATGAAATAGGGGTTTTAAAGCCCATTAATGCTAAAATGATCCTCTCTGAAAGAATGATTTTTGTTATTCTACCTTGAAACCAGACTTCACCATCATTTTCTTGCAATTAATGTTAAATCTTTTTGATCCAGCAACAGCATCCATTAGGTCGTACAAATTCCTCATTTGGATGCAAAGCAGGGGAATCTCTTTTTGTTTTTCTACCAGCAAATTTCATACACTATAGAGCAATCCATGACCAACCAAACACGACCTGTAAATTCTGTAAGAAGGATTTAGTGATACAGATTGAGGTGAAATCACTGTCTTGCTTTTCCTTTCCTCCTTTTGCATCTCTATATTTCTCCCACCTTGTTTTTCCTCCACCTCTGTCCCTCGCTCTCTCCCTTTCACACTAGCTAGTTTGGAATTCTTCCTGTCTCCCCGCTGAGGTATTGTGGCACCTCATTCACGTTACCTGGTGTCACCCCCCTTCCCTTTGTTAATCGGCAGTAAACAACATGGCTGTCTGGGGACTCTGCATGGCATAGGGACATATTTTTACCCGAGCTAAAAAAAAAAAAAAGGAAGAAAGAAAAAAGAAAGAAAGGGAAAAAAAAAACAACACCAACACATGATTAAAGATGATGCCTCTCACACTCCACACTGTGCACGATGATAAAAGGTGCTCCCATATCCCAGTGACAGGTTAAAGCAATGCACATAGCTAATTGATGCTGCTTCAGAATCTCACTGCACTATCAGAAACATTTGGCAGTTTCACATCGTTAGCGTGGATATTTATTCTCCTGAGTGTATCACAGAATTCATTCCTGTTGTAATACTTTTGTTTAGACAATCACTTACATTCAGTCCAAACCTAAGACACAATAAAAGGCAGCTCAGACATCACTGGTTAATTTCTAGCTGATTTCTATGATCAGCAGGAGCAGCAGCCAGTCTTGAAAGGGCCCGCATGCTCAAACATACGGGAAAAATGAAAGCAGAGACGCTTCTACAGGTGCGTTATGTGATAGTTTTAACCCTATTATCACCATTTGACACATGGGATGTTGTCATTTGACTGTGTTCTGTATCTATTAATGGAGAAGAAGGAAATAACTTTACTAATATTTTACTATATAATAATATGTGGTAACAATATTTTGTCTATTTTGGTCAAATTCCCACTTCTGTTTTTAAGGTAAATTGTATTGTTTTCCTTTCTATGACCATTTTAAGCTATCACGGTTGCTTCATCTATTTGTGTTGTTTCAGTGAATGGATAGGTTTTATCTGACTGATTATGTCTAGGTTTTGTTTGTAGTTTATTCTAGGTTTGTTTTGCTTTTTTCTTTAGGGTTTTGTTTCATCAAGTGCCACTTGGTGCATTTTAACCCTGTTTTCATCCTTTTTGTTTTAGACCGTGCCGATCGTTCCCCCCTATGGTGTTGCCTGTTGAGTGACTGGCTCTTTCTCCATCTGCACAATGGTGGTAATTGCAAATTCAGTCTTTGTTTTAGTTTTCCTGTGATTGCTTGTATGTTGTTGGATGTTTGCAATACTAAAGGCAGGATCTGGCCTCCCTTCTACCCATCCCACTCAGCCATTGGCACCATAGAACCTTGAATGATCCTCTTAGTTGGAACCCAGATATCCTGCTAATCTGTCACTGTTTTATTAGGATTAAAAAAACATATTTTTAAATTATTTTAATTCTGTTGCCAATAATTCTGTCCATTTTAAGGGTTAAAATCCTTATGTGTCTTTATTCCAAACCCACCATTATTACTTGTTGCTAAATTCCTTAAGCTCGGTTGTCATATCTCATTCATGGTTTCAGCTTAACAAATATTTTTGTTTGCTCTAGGCAAAATGTGTTGTCCAAACCAGCCTTTTTTTTTTTTTTTTTTTTTTTTTTCAAAATATGTCCCATTTGTAAAACCTGATATTGGAATACAACTAATTTCAACAGTGCAAAACAGGCTGGGAACATGAGATGAATTAGTATTCTAATAGTCTCTCAAATGATTCATAAAAATGGCAGGTTCATTCAATACTAAAAGCTGGGGCAGAGTCCATGAAACGCTGCTAATGGAGAACCTATTATTGGTTTGTCAGTGTAAAAATTATTCCATTACAGAATAAAACTAATGCATGAATATAACAATTCTTCCACAATATCATTTCAGTGTGGTAAAAATATGTTAACATGCAGGCATAGCTGTCAATGATCAACAAACCTAATAGTTAACAAAATATCATAAATCACAAATTCTAATCACAATATAAATATTTGTCTTGCAAGAAAACCCTACAGCATATCTCTTTCATGCAGCTGACTTTCCACTACAATGTGTGTGGGCTTATTGGTGTGTGCAAAAGTGTGTTTTTTGTCTGTGTGTTGTGAGGGCCCTTGCAGCTGATTAAATATGTGAATATTTAAAAATGACAATTCTCAGCACAGCTGCAGATAGTCGGTAGGTCTGTTCCTGAGGGAACTGCCAAGCTGTTCCTTCTGCATTCACTACCACGTATCGTGCTGCATGAGGAGGCTCCAGTGCCATTGGAGGGGGCTTCATGTCATTTGTAGAATCAGATTTTCCCCCATAAATACAGAGCACTCGGCACGTTCTTGGTACAAAAAAGACAATCCCAGAGGGCTGTAGAGTGTTTGGGTTTCAATTAGCTTTTCATCCCTTCTCTGGGTGTACTGTTTGCCTCTGTTTGATTATGGCGATCATGGTGAAATGGCCTTGGCCGGCTCTGCTGTGATCATCTGTGGAGGTCAGTATGTACTGATCTGATGTGCTTGAGTGGAAAGCAAGAGATAGCGAATGGTAAAGTGGCAGGGGACTGTATTAACATTAGAATTGGTTTTTCTTGTAATTCACCATAAACACTGAGGAGGATATATAAAGAAACTTTAATGTTCCTTGTAAACCTTTTCTCCAGCACATTTAATCCTGCCTGACTTCATTTTTCCTATTGAAGTGCTCCCTCTTGCCCCTTTTGCCATTTGTTTACTTGAGCCATTGCAGATATGAGGCATCGTGCCAAGCCTACCTTTGCTGTCTCTTACTATTACTGGTAAAATAAGAAGGGGATCCCGCCCTGAGCATTTCATTTGTATCTTCAAAGGAAGAAAACAGACAGATGTCATTTACATTACAGCAAATTTGTTTTGGATGTTTTCTTGTTGTGGCTGGGATGGAATAAGGTAAACCACGTCTTCTCTTCTCTCTTCACACTGACAAAACAAAGAGGTACACATGAAAACTTCTTATATCAGATATCGTGCACAATATCTAGTCAACAATCTAAACCTTACATTAGCCTTAACAGGTCCCCACTCTTTCACTTGATCGTGGTCTGTTGCTCCATAACACCAGCCCACTACTGCTCATTTGCACATCGAACACTGATATTTCTGCTAGTGAGTGGGCCCCTAAACCTTTGAGGCACACTGGAGTCGTGCTTCAGAGTCCTCAGCTCTCCCACTACTCACACACACTCACACCCTGCTGGGCCCATCTGCAAGCTGAGCCCCCCCCCATGCCACCCACCCACCCCACTTGCAACACTCACCAGCCCCTCCACTTGCGTCAGGCGTGCCCCTGAATCGCCCCACTCACTCTCTCCATGAGTGTATCTCAGAGCTCTGCCAATCCCCTGAATCACACTTCAAACACACACATGCACCCTGTTGTAGCCGCATACATACACACACACATACGCACACACATACGCACACACAGGAGACAAGAGACAGGAAAGAGGTCAGTGGGTCTCCTCAAACACAAAGAACCTCTTGAGGAGCGCTGACTAGTTTACACTGCACTCAATTACCTGTATTTGATTATTGGCTTCTTGGGTGATTGGCTTGTAGGAGTGTTGTTGATAAGGAGGAAAGCATTAAGACACTGCACTCCAAGACTCTATCTTTCATCCCAACTATCCATCGTGTTGATACAATTCCAGATTTGCTCAACTTTTTCTCATCTTTGCCTCTTTTTTTAGCGTGTCGTCATTACCTAGCAACAACCATTTTGTTTCTCTTCCTAGCTATGCTTCTTTTCATGTGCCATTTACTGTGTCTTTTTATTTTCCTCTTTCCCTCGCCACCTCTAATATCTGAGACATAATCTGGCACACACTCAAGGAGCTGCAGAAATATGAACAGAAGCTACATTATAGATAAGCCGTAACAACTCTAAAATATTCTTTGCACATCCATTATTTCTTTGTGCATAATAAAGTGGCGCTCTAGTTGTTAATATAAGAATGTATTGTATAGAATAAGTGCTCTTAAACCATACTTACCAAGAGGTAAAGAACACTGAGGAACCTTTTAACCTCAGTATTTGGGTTTTTATCGTTGTAATACCATGGCAGTTTTTCCTGAGGAATTTATCCAGGATTTCCAAGGTTGGCAGATTTGTAGTTGTCAACCCTTGAATAAATGGTGAAAATAACTTTAAAATATTGCCGTATAAAAAACACTATCACGCTATTTCTTTATAGAACCCTTTAATGTGTTATCAACTGCCAGTGCCAAATATATGATCTGTTTATATCTTTTTTAAAAACTGAAATACACTTCAGATCTGTATGATGCTGAGAGGACACTTCTTAAAAACTTCAAATATTAAAGGGAGACATCTTAGTCTATTAGTTCTTTATGTAT
Source organism: Ostorhinchus rueppellii (assembly GCA_030068375.1). Classification (NCBI taxonomy): domain Eukaryota; kingdom Metazoa; phylum Chordata; class Actinopteri; order Kurtiformes; family Apogonidae; genus Ostorhinchus; species Ostorhinchus rueppellii. The sequence continues at coordinate 23,981,325 of JAQQZY010000014.1, forward strand.
TTTTTAAAAATTATTACTAAGTGCAATGTATTGCCCATGTTGCAGTCATAATAAATGATTGGCAAAACCAGTCCGACATGAATATAATTGAAAATCAAACCCAGAGGCTCGTTCACCTAGATCCTGCAGATTTCATTCTTCCAAACATGCTATTTTGTGATAAATAAAGTGTAGCACATCTTCTTGCTCATGAATTCTAATCTCTTTGACAGCTACACAGAAACATAGAATGTACCATGAATCTGCCTCATCTTAAATGAAACAGTGTCGCTGAAACATAAGATGGCATTTAGAGCGCACGCTTTATTAAAATTCTGCACAATGGTGAAAGAAAAATGGTTGTATTTTGCTGTGGAGAAAAAAAAACTGCAAAGCTACATTTAGACACACTCAAAATGCTGTCTCATCTATTATTTATTAACAGGGTCAGTATGTTCATTTGTCTGATATATTTTAAAGATTTTCCACATCTGTCAGTCTGTCTCTGGCTCCCTGTGTCTGTGCGTCAGTGTTAAAATCAGTCTGAATGTCATGACCTGTGCCGATACATGAAATTTTCCTTCACCTGACTGAGGAGCAAAGTTCAACTAATTAGTTTCAAACCCAGCTGAGCTTTCCTCTGGCAAGGGTGTGGCACCATCAGACACAATATCATCCTCATATTTTGAAAGTGGTGGTGGTGGGGGGGGCATTATCACACATCACATACCTGACAGACCAGGCACCCATAGTCTTCCACCCCAACCTCTGTTTTTTCATGTCTTCTCCACCCTCCACCCTGTCTGTGTCTGTCATTCTGTGCTCCCTCTCTCTCTCTCCTCCAAACCCTTTTCTTCCTTCCTTTCCTCTCTTCTTGTCACCTGCCTTCACCACCTACACAGCAGTCGGCTGTACATAGCAGCACCGAGATAACACAGAGGCCCGGACAGTCAGACACCTCATTTATCAACTCATACTGTAGTTATTCGCTGTAATGCCACAGCAATCCTGCAACAGGCTTCTGAATAGAAGCTACTTGATCAGCCTTGAAATTAGGATATAAAATGTGTAGTAAAAAATAATAACGACAGAATCGTCGCATCTAATTACAAAGAGTGCAATGAGTTACACCATATAGACAAAGGTATTCGGACATGTTGCATTCAGGTGTTTCTTTTCTAACAGGGGTCTGGACTACAAAACAATAATGACACTTGTCATGATATAGTTTAATATTGTGATAAATATGATTGCATTACATTGGTTTTCTTTAAATTGCTATCTTTGCTTCTAAAATGCCTCAGAGATATGTTTTGATTAATTTTTCTCAACATTTATGTATGTATGTATGTATGTATGTGTGTATGTATGTATATATGTGTGTATGCATGTATGTATGTATGTATGTATGTATGTATGTATGTATGTATGCATGTATGTATGCATGTATGTATGTATGCATGTATGTATGTATGTATGTATGTATGTATGTATGTATGTGTGTATGCATGCATGTATGTATGTATGTATGTATGTATGTATGTATGTATGTATGTGTGTGTGTATGTATGTATGCATGTATGTATGTATTTATTTATTTATTTATTTATGTGTGTATGTATGTATATATGTGTGTATGTATGTATGTATTTATTTATTTATTTACTTATGTATGTGTGTGTGTGTGTGTGTGTGTGTGTATGTATGTATGTATGTATTAATGATTTAAAGGTGGGGTGGGAGATCTTTTTTGGCACATATTTTACCATTTGGCTTAAAAATCTCCCCACAGTCGTGTTGTGAGCAATAAAATAGAAGGTTTGGGGAAAAAAA